>JBBPBX010018126.1:15823-37597 GCA_038048925.1 Garcialebias charrua
GGGTCAGCCACACACCCCAGGCTGCGGTCTCCCCCAGGTGAGGTGAGTTCTCCAGAGCAGCTGTCCGGTGCTGGACCTGACATTGACGGTCTGTCTAAGGCCATGTTGCAGGGTAAACTTAAATATTCATGTGGAGTTAAAACAAACAAAAGAACAAAAAAAAGGGGGGGGAGACACACGTAATAGGTAATGATGACATTTGGTTAACACATTGTCCCGTTTTTATATTGCTGCTGATTGTTGTTGACCCACCATTCAGCATTTTGGGGTGGAGGTGTGATCTACCCCTGCGTCAATTATGTCTGTGTGTGTTTGTAATGAATCCTCCTTTTCTCTGTGCAGCTGATTGGCTGAGGGTGGCTTAAAATGACCAAACTCCGCCTGCTGGATGAGCGAGGGAGGCCAGAGGAGATGTTGGTCTGATGGTGACGGTTCTTGTTCTCCAGCCTCGCTCCAGCGACAGATTATTGCACCCTGTTACAGCTGTTGTTGTTGAGCTGTTTGTTATTTTTGGGACTGGATGTCACCTGTGTAGTTTAGTTTTTTTTCTTCTGTTTTTGGTTGTAGGGTTAGTCCCTGGATTTTAGAGCAAGGGGAGCAGCCCAAATCCAATGGCCAACTGCTGGTTGGCTCGGGGCTTCTCCCTCTTTTTGTTTGTTTTAACCAGACCTCCCAGTCTGCATATTTGTTCAGAGGATTTAATGAAAATTAAAACTTTGTCAAAACTGAGAAATCAACTGGGCTTCATATATTGTATGCCCTGCCTTCTCCCAGATGTATCAGGACCGTAACATCTGCCATTTATTATAACTGGTTTTAGTGCATAAAAACTTAGGACTGCGTACGCCTGGAGTGCTCATGTGCGACTACAGTCTTGCTGAGCATTTCACACCTCCATGGGGGATTCCCCCGAAAATCTCCACTCTGAGAACTGGATTCAGAAACCTTCAGTTTTAGGCCACATTTTCACGGACAGGTAGGTTTTGTTGGATGTTGATTCAAGGAAAAAAAATCCCCATTGACACAAAGCACATTCAGTCTTTACATGAACCGTAAGTGCCCCAACGAGTCCGCTGTAGTTGCCATGCCAGGTCTTTATTTTGGCATACATTCACTAATGCTCATGTGTGTTGCCTGAAACAGCTGTCTGTAAAGTCATTCCCCTGGGCTGAAAGTACAGTAGGGTTGTGTGATAACAGGATTTCTGGTATAGATGCGATACTGGGTAAACTGTGGGCCAGTATTGGCAGTATCGTTGCCAATACCGATACTTTGCACGAATACACCTAGGTTAAAAAAAAGCTGTGTATTTCCAATCAAAGCTGCATAAAGAACACAAGACATCAAAGTAACTATTTATTTTAAACTCTGAAGTACTTGTATAACAACATAGCTATACAACAGACAAAAACAGATACAATAATAAAAAACATGTACAAATGGTGTTTCAAACACTGAGATAAGAAAATAGGGAAAATAACAATAATACCGGTACAATAATATCTCATTTATCACAATTGTTAAGGTTCCAGCCTGCCCCGTGATAAGTGAAAAAGTGTGAAGTAGGGACAATACATTTATTTTAGTATGTACTGTAGGTCTACTATTAAAATAAAAATTGTAACAATCAAAAATTACTATAAAATGAAAACATTTATATTTTGGGTCAAGAGCTCCCACAAATCCTTGGAAACCTTGATCTTCCACTATGAACAGAGGCTGGAGATCCTTCATTATCACCTCTCCTAGGCATCTTGTGAGTGTTGCTGCACTTGGGGAATCCTCTTTAAACAAACAAACAAACAAAAGAATACAAACAAAAAACATGTATAGAGAGAGACAGACAGACAGATGGATCACAGGGGAAAAAAACGAATTGTGGGCTGCTATGTACTGAATGCTTTCTTGTTTAGATTCAACTATGTACAGTATGTAATCCCTCCAAATACAGTAACCTACAATTAGGGGATACAAACACTTCCTCCTTCATAATACTGGGTGACTCAAATTGAAATTACCAGTAAAAATTTGAATTGAATAAATAAATGACACAATAATTGCACAGTAATGGAAACAATTGACATTTCCAATTGTAAAAGACGTTTTTAAGACTAAATGTTTTTTATCTATATTTTGTAGTACTGTATTAGCCTGGTTAAAACCAGACCCTTGTCCTTCACTTTGCTTCGTACTAGGGTCTGGACTTTCTCCTATAGAGAACCGATTCTTGCTGGAGGCGTGGCCTCTGCTGAGGAACAAAACCATTGGATCTGATTTTACCCAAACGTTAACGTTTGGCCATGACGTATGTTGCGCGGAGCTGCGTAGGAAGGCGAGGGCCAGGCTAAAGGCTAACTGTTCAGATAAACAGCTCAGAAACCACTCGGTGGATATTTTTTCTGCTACCAGTGTGTAATTATATGGCTTTAATTTACTGACTGTTGGCCTGGATGAAACATTTGAGATAAAATTCAATTTTTTATAATTTATTTTCGTAGCGCCCCCGAGGCTGTTTGGAAAAAGTCAAACCGAAACAATTTAAATCCAGCAGATTTGACCATTTTGTGAATTGATTAAGGAACGGTTAAGCTCAGGAACCCTTGTGCTATAACGTCAGCTAAGAAATATATTTTTTCTCAGCAAAGAAATAATAGTTTTTACCGTGTTTTCTTGTAAATTCCTTCGTGCCGGCAGCCATTTTAAGCAGGGCAAACTGCGCATGAAATCGACGTCGTTCAAAACTCCGCCTTCTGTTCTCTGATTGGTCCGGCCAAAAATCTGCCAGCGAAATCCTTCTCTATGGGAGAAGTCCCAGGCGGAGCAGTGAAGGGAAAATAGAATTGAGCGGAGCTGCGTAGGAAGGCGAGGGCCAGGCTAGTACTGTATACTGTATTTTTCAGTGTTCACCAAGGCTGTTTTATCATCTAATTTGATGACACTTGGTCTATGTAATCCACTTTAAATAATCAATTCTTTAGGAAACCTTACCTGAATATTTTTTTTGCCCATGCTAGATTATCTCAGTGATACAAATATTATTACTGCTAACTGAACGCATGCAAACTTTGAGCATTACTTTATTTTGTTACTGTACTTACTTCATAACCATATTAATTTAAACAACTCTGACAAATTGCAACTTAGCAGTTCTTAAATCTCCACATTTCCTCCATCTGGACCAGGACAGTGTCTGCCTGCAGGACCGAAGGACTCTAACAGATATGTCTGTGTTGTCCTGCAGCAGCAGCACCTGAGCTCTCCTCATCTGTCCGCCTCATCAATGCCTCATATTCTGTAATGTGGTTTGCCCGGAGGTGTTTGACAAGGTTTGATGTATTGCCACAGACATTTACAGTTTTTTCACAAACTTCACAAACAGATTCTTGGTTGTTTTTGGAGCTGAAATAGCTCCACACGTGACTTTGTGTATGCTCCGCTGTGCCATTGTTTATGTTTACAGTGACTGACAGACCACGACAAGCAGTGTGCCACTCAGCTTACACGCATTATGCACCACTGGCAGAAGAAAAAGTAGTTCTCGCCAACCACGTATCAATTAGACAAAATCTCCACAGTATTTTCCACTACCTTCCTGTTAATGACATGCATTACCCAAAATTTTATTTTATTTGATGTTTATTAATTCATTTTAAAAGAAGACAAGACAGTTTCATCAGATACAAGAATACAAGTAGGATAAAATGAAGGGAGCAGAAAGAAGATGAAATCTTATTATATCTGCCCCTTATTTCACAGTTTGTTCAACCAATGATAACCTTCAAACTACATCACAAAATGAATAATTCTACTTAATTTTACTAACTGTAATACACAAACTACATCACAAAATGAATAATTCTACTTAATTTTCTAACTGTAATACACAAACTACATCACAAAATGAATAATTCTACTTAATTTATCTAACTGTAATACACAAACTACATCACAAAATGAATAATTCTACTTAATTTTTCTAACTGTAATACACAAACTACATCACAAAATGAATAATTCTACTTAATTTTACTAACTGTAATACACAAACTACATCACAAAATGAATAATTCTACTTAATTTTTCTAACTGTAATACACAAACTACATCACAAAATGAATAATTCTACTTAATTTATCTAACTGTAATACACAAACTACATCACAAAATGAATAATTCTACTTAATTTATCTAACTGTAATACACAAACTACATCACAAAATGAATAATTCTACTTAATTTTTCTAACTGTAATACACAAACTACATCACAAAATGAATAATTCTACTTAATTTTACTAACTGTAATACACAAACTACATCACAAAATGAATAATTCTACTTAATTTATCTAACTGTAATACACAAACTACATCACAAAATGAATAATTCTACTTAATTTATCTAACTGTAATACACAAACTACATCACAAAATGAATAATTCTACTTAATTTTTCTAACTGTAATACACAAACTACATCACAAAATGAATAGTTCTACTTAATTTTACTAACTGTAATACACAAACTACATCACAAAATGAATAATTCTACTTAATTTATCTAACTGTAATACACAAACTACATCACAAAATGAATAATTCTACTTAATTTTTCTAACTGTAATACACAAACTACATCATTCTAACTGTAATACACAAACTACATCAGAAAATGAATAGTTCTACTTAATTTTTCTAACTGTAATACACAAACTACATCACAAAATGAATAATTCTATTTGCACAAACACACTAAGTTACATCATACAGGTGGTCCCCGACTTACGAGCGAGTTCCGTTCCTCCGAGTAGCTCGTAAGGCGAAATCTCGTACGTCGGTACATCAAAGGTGGGCACAGACCGCTAGAGAGCGCTAAAGCGCTAATCCGCTTACAGCGGACCTAAAGTTTTTGTGGTTTGACTAACTTTTATAATTCATAAGCGGATTTGTGCTATTTTTATTTAAAATGCAGTACCGCTAATAACTAATTATCTATCAGTAAAAACCAATAAACTTATTTACAAGCTCTTATGCTGGCTCCGTAGCTGCTTGTTTTACCTTTTTCCCCACCGTAAAGAGCAGAGAGGAGGGAGGGTTGGAGGGGGAGGGAGCAGAGCGGAGAACAGACTCGGATCTACCATGTAGGCAAATGATGCCGTTGCCTGGGGATCCCAATCAGCAGGGGCACCGGCCCCGCCGCGCCCCGGCCAGTCACCTACATCCCTAACATTGATCCTGCTTGTTAATGTACATTTAACATAAAAATAATTATAGTTACGATGAAAACGATCATTAAATACGCAATACAAAAACCGGTCGATTTCTTTATCCCCCTACTAAAAATGGACTATTCCATCTTGACATCTTCCGGGTCAGAGGTGAACTCGGGGGCTAATTCTGTGGCTAGCTGGTTGTGCTGGGTTTCTTGGATAAATCCGCAGAGAACCCCGCTGTTTCAAGCCAAATTAACGCGGCCGGAGGATTTTATTGTGTGTTTTGTGTCGACCACTCGACGGTGAGTCGTTAGTTTTATGTATTTTGGTTACTTTTATGTATAAATGCGGTGGCGACACACCCGTGTATTTGAGATTTAAAAGTGGTTTTAGGGATTAAAAGATCATTCTCTTTTTTGTTAATTTCGTGGCCGAATAGAATATATGTACGTAAAGTATTAAATAAATCCTTTGATTTTTGTAATTTCATCCTTTTAGGATCATTTTAGTTACTTTTCAGTTGGCAATGTAGTGCAAATATTGCATAACGCTGCCGGCTACCAATTGTCGAATATAAATAGCGGATTAGATTAGCTTCCCCTAATTTTCATAAGACATTTGTGCTTTTGAAATTGTGGACCTAAAAAAATTAATAAGCGTTTTAGAAATTGTGGAACTAATTTTTTGATTAGTGTTGCCCACCACTGCGGAACATGAAACACGTGTTTTCGTAAGTCCGGATTTTCGCTCGTAAGTTGGAACATTTATGCTAGCGCTACTACGAACACTCGTTTTTCATCAAAAACATTCATACTACTTCATAAACATGCTCAGAAATGTGTTTCCAAACGGTTAACTAACACACTTTCATCTAAAAACACAAAAAAGTGCTGTAATTTTTACAAATTTACTGCTTGTTCGCCAGCTCGTAAGTCCGGAACCTCGTATGTAAGAGCGCTCGTAAGATGGGGAATACCTGTACTGTATATAGTTTTTGAGCAAGTCCTTTTTGATCTTTTTCTTAAATGTATACATTGATTTTGCATTTTAACATCACTCTCCAGAATATTCCACAATCGAACTCCCTGAATTGAGGTAGACCGTCCCTTTAAGCTGGTTCTGAATTGTGGATTTATGAATATCTCTGTCCCTTTGAGATTGTAATAACTTTGTCTTTTTATAAAATGTCTTTGGATATTTAAAGGTAAAATGAAATGACTGAAGTATCAAAACTAAGTTGAGAATCAATTCTAGAGCACAGCGTTCTGGTATCGATAGTATCATCGCCCATCTCTGACATTTCCTGATGCTGAGAAACTCGTCCATGCCTTTGTCTCCTCCAGGCTCGACTACTGCAACTCCCTGTTTATTGGTATCCCTGGCAAAAACATTCAGAAGCTTCAATATATTCAAAACAGTGCAGCTAGGATTCTGTTGAGAGTTCGCAAATTTGATCATATTACACCCATTCTCCATAACCTCCATTGGCTTCCTGTCACCTACAGAATTCAATATAAAACTGCTCTCATTACCCATCAATGCTTGCACGGAACTTCACCTGACTATCTAAAGGACATTCTTGCACCATATTCATCCACCCGGTCTCTACGATCACAGAACAGTAATTTACTTCATATTCCTCGGACCAAATTGAGGACTATGGGAGACCGAGCATTCTGTGTGGCTGCCCCCCGCCTGTGGAACTCCCTCCCTGACGACCTGAGAGCTCCACAGTCACTGGTTGACTTTAAAAGCGGCATTAAGACTTTTCTTTTTAAGCAAGCCTATTCTGCTTTCACATGATTTTATCTTTGATCTTAGCTGTTATCTTTATTGATTTTACTTGATTTTATCACTTGTTTTATTTTATTTATTTTTTAAGCAAGCCTAAATCTACATGATTTTATCTTTGATCTTAGTCGATATTATTATAGATTTTATTTGATTTTATCACTTGTTTTATTTTTTACCTTTACCTTGTTACACATTGTAGCACTTTGAGATTTTTATTAATGAAAAGTGCATTATAAATTGAATTCATTATTATTATTATTATTATTATTATTATCAATATTTAAATACTGATCTGCACATCACTAGCTGAAAGCCCAGCTAACAACAAAAATTAAAGCTGGCTTTTGGATACAAGTCAACAGATTTGATGCTAATTGGACCGCTTTGTCTAAGAGCTGAACACCAGTCACTGAGCGGACCAGCACTGACGAGGATGGTGTTGGGCTTCCTACTCCAGGTGTAATCAGTGGCTGTTGTTAAGAGTAAAATAACCTTTGATGATAAATTGTGGAAAATAACATAATATGGGTAGGTGGATATAAGGTTTAATTATGAATTCAAAAGTCAAAGTCAAAGTCAACTTTATTGTCAGAACTGCAATATGTACAGGACACACACAGGACCGAAATTGCGTTTCTCTCAGTCCCTCGAATTATGGAAAACAGAACTTGTAAAGATGGCTAGCATATCTGTTGGATGTATAAACTAGGCCATAAGCCAATAAATGATATATTTTTAGTAACTGCTAACTTTAAAATCAACCATGACACTTTCGGCTGTCTTTCAGAAAATAGTTCCTTATTTCTAATAAGGCCTTTAATGAGAAACAAAACATCAACCTCAAAGGTTCTTGTTCAGTTAACTAAGATAAACTATGCAGTTAAAGTATTATTCACATCATTTGAGTGTGTGTGTGGATTGTAAAATAATTAATAATGAGTCAAAGAACAGCTTAATAGGTCAGAACGACCCTTGCTCTTAGTGGAGCAATCTAAAACTTGATAAAGTACTAAGTTACCAAGGAAATAATCAAGACTTTCACAGTATTTGTGAGATTGTGTAGGTTGGTACTTAATATGTGTCACACAGTCTAAAGAGAGGACGTCTAATATGTGTATGATTGACTTGACTGAATGGGGAATGGGAGGGACTTCAGAGAGTCTGTAAGGTGTTAGATTTGATAGAAATTGAAAATAGGAAGTGTCAAGGGGTATTTGTTGATTATTCATTGGAGGAAAATGGAGGAACATAGTCTTTAAGGGTGGAAGCAGACCTGACACACATCAGAATTGTACAGGGGGGCCCTGGATGTGATGTAATGTACACAGTTCTCTCTTGTTCATGCATTTTGAAGTGTGTAAAAATAAATATGTTGTTAATTCTGACATAAGTGTGTGTTCCTTCTGAGCAAACAATCCGGGCAGGTTGGAGGAGCAAGGTCCATGTTTTCCTCAACACCGTCGAGCAAAACTACAACAGGTAAATAAATACATGTTCTTAATAATTGTCTGTGTGTGGTTACACAACAACCAACTGAGTTTTTATTTTTCCTGCGAGGAGAAATTATCCTCTCACCAGCAGTGGACCGGTTGAAAAAGATCATACACATCGATGGTGCAGGAGGACCTGAAGAGAGATGTTGGAGCAACTATTCACTTAAAATTCCCCTCAGTTCTTTTTTCTGATCCATTCAATTTTTTAAGCTGCATTAAGCAAAGAGGTGACAGCCTGTACAAGCCAGGCCCTGTACACACGTAGCCTGGTGTTTGAAAAATGAATATCTGCGCAAAAAAAAATCTCTGTACATACATATTCGGATATTTAAAATGTTCGTCTACATGTCCCCGTTTATTTTCACCACAAAGCGTTGTAATGAATATGCCGAACCCATAGGTGGCAGTGTAGTGTAGTCACAACCCTTCAACCCAGTCACAACTTCCTGTTATTATTTCTTTTTTTTTTCCGTTTGTTTGTGTGGACAGACCGCAAGGTTGAACTACAGGTAGTCCCCGATTTACGAGCGAGATCCGTTACAACGAGGCGCTCGTAAAGCGAAAATTCGTAAATTGGAACGGCCGCACGCGGCTCTCGTTAAACCGGAACCTCGCTCGCAAATCGGAACAAAACACGTGGCTCTCGTAAAGCCGGAACATCGCTCGCAAGTTGCCACAAACCACGTGGCTCTCGTGAAACCGGATCATCGCTCGCAAATTGGAACAGACCACGTGGCTCTCGTAAAACCGGAACATCGCTCGCAAAATTAGAACAAGCCCACGTGGCTCTCGTTAAACCGGAACCTCGCTCGCAAATCGGAAAAAAGGGCGCTAAAGAGACGCCAAGCACTCGTTTATCAACATGACACTGAAGAAGCATACATACTGATCCTTAAACATGCACAACACTTTATTTACAACCAGTTAGCTAGCACATTACACCACACATTCATCTATAAACACATACCTGTACAGTTTTTACTGTACTGTACAGTACAAACGTGCTTTTCTGCCCTTTCATTGAATACTGTACTGTAACCAAGTCACACCCATATGACATCATGTGACACCATGTGTCACATCCATCAGAAACCAGTGAAATGCATCTGGAACAACTCACACCCACCATGAACAAGCCAAATCCATCAGAATCAAGTCACACCCATCATGAACACATGACATCCATCAGCATCATGTTGCAAACAAACATCAGAAACAAGTGACATCCTCCAGAAAGATGTACTGTAGCAAGCATCATGTTTAAAAAAACAACAGTGCCATACAGTACTGTAGTGTCCACTCCATGAACTTTAGAAAGGTAGAACCAGCCAGCACAGAAACAGCATAAAAAAAGAAAGTTCCCTTACTTTGATTGAAGTGAAGGTAGTCTCTTTGGTTGTCAAAAGTTGCTGTTCAAACCTGGATCAGATGGGACTGCTTATGCAGCAGTGCAACCATCAATGTGAACATGTGAGTTCAGAGAAGCCGACGTAAGATGTGAGTTCAGTTCAAGTGTTTGGTCCTGATGTGATGGAGGATGCTGGAGGATGCAGGATGATGCAGGAACAAGCAGCATCATTCAGAGGGATGTGAGTTCAGTTCAAGTGTTTGGTCCTGATGTGATGGAGGATGCTGGAGGATGCAGGATGATGCAGGAACAAGCAGCATCATTCAGAGGTAAGATGTGAGTTCAGTTCAAGTGTTTGGTCCTGATGTGATGGAGGATGCTGGAGGATGCAGGATGATGCAGGAACAAGCAGCATCATTCAGAGGTAAGATGTGAGTTCAGTTCAAGTGTTTGGTCCTGATGTGATGGAGGATGCTGGAGGATGCAGGATGATGCAGGAACAAGCAGCATCATTCAGAGGTAAGATGTGAGTTCAGTTCAAGTGTTTGGTCCTGATGTGATGGAGGATGCTGGAGGATGCAGGATGATGCAGGAACAAGCAGCATCATTCAGAGGTAAGATGTGAGTTCAGTTCAAGTGTTTGGTCCTGATGCGAGGATGCAGAAGGTATGCAGGCGTCCAGGTGTCTGACATGGGTCAGCGATGCCACTGGAGGCAGGAGAGCTGGTCTGTCTGTGAACACAAACAACANTTTATCAACATGACACTGAAGAAGCATACATACTGATCCTTAAACATGCACAACACTTTATTTACAACCAGTTAGCTAGCACATTACACCACACATTCATCTATAAACACATACCTGTACAGTTTTTACTGTACTGTACAGTACAAACGTGCTTTTCTGCCCTTTCATTGAATACTGTACTGTAACCAAGTCACACCCATATGACATCATGTGACACCATGTGTCACATCCATCAGAAACCAGTGAAATGCATCTGGAACAACTCACACCCACCATGAACAAGCCAAATCCATCAGAATCAAGTCACACCCATCATGAACACATGACATCCATCAGCATCATGTTGCAAACAAACATCAGAAACAAGTGACATCCTCCAGAAAGATGTACTGTAGCAAGCATCATGTTTAAAAAAACAACAGTGCCATACAGTACTGTAGTGTCCACTCCATGAACTTTAGAAAGGTAGAACCAGCCAGCACAGAAACAGCATAAAAAAAGAAAGTTCCCTTACTTTGATTGAAGTGAAGGTAGTCTCTTTGGTTGTCAAAAGTTGCTGTTCAAACCTGGATCAGATGGGACTGCTTATGCAGCAGTGCAACCATCAATGTGAACATGTGAGTTCAGAGAAGCCGACGTAAGATGTGAGTTCAGTTCAAGTGTTTGGTCCTGATGTGATGGAGGATGCTGGAGGATGCAGGATGATGCAGGAACAAGCAGCATCATTCAGAGGGATGTGAGTTCAGTTCAAGTGTTTGGTCCTGATGTGATGGAGGATGCTGGAGGATGCAGGATGATGCAGGAACAAGCAGCATCATTCAGAGGTAAGATGTGAGTTCAGTTCAAGTGTTTGGTCCTGATGTGATGGAGGATGCTGGAGGATGCAGGATGATGCAGGAACAAGCAGCATCATTCAGAGGTAAGATGTGAGTTCAGTTCAAGTGTTTGGTCCTGATGTGATGGAGGATGCTGGAGGATGCAGGATGATGCAGGAACAAGCAGCATCATTCAGAGGTAAGATGTGAGTTCAGTTCAAGTGTTTGGTCCTGATGTGATGGAGGATGCTGGAGGATGCAGGATGATGCAGGAACAAGCAGCATCATTCAGAGGTAAGATGTGAGTTCAGTTCAAGTGTTTGGTCCTGATGCGAGGATGCAGAAGGTATGCAGGCGTCCAGGTGTCTGACATGGGTCAGCGATGCCACTGGAGGCAGGAGAGCTGGTCTGTCTGTGAACACAAACAACACACATGTTGAAGTGAACATTACACACAGAGAGATGACACCCCCCACACACACACACGCACAAGTTGTGAAAAGGCCTCACGTTCATGTGGAGGAGAGGAGGCAGCGCACGGGTGTTCTGACTGGTCAGACAGGAGTCCAGGTGTCTGACATGGGTCAGCGATGCCACTGGAGGCAGGAGAGCTGGTCTGTCTGTGAACACAAACAACACACATGTTGAAGTGAACATTACACACAGAGAGATGACACCCCCCACACACACACACGCACAAGTTGTGAAAAGGCCTCACGTTCATGTGGAGGAGAGGAGGCAGCGCACGGGTGTTCTGACTGGTCAGACAGGAGTCCAGGTGTCTGACATGGGTCAGCGATGCCACTGGAGGCAGGAGAGCTGGTCTGTCTGTGAACACAAACAACACACATGTTGAAGTGAACATTACACACAGAGAGATGACACCCCCCACACACACACACGCACAAGTTGTGAAAAGGCCTCACGTTCATGTGGAGGAGAGGAGGCAGCGCACGGGTGTTCTGACTGGTCAGACAGGAGTCCAGGTGTCTGACATGGGTCAGCGATGCCACTGGAGGCAGGAGAGCTGGTCTGTCTGTGAACACAAACAACACACATGTTGAAGTGAACATTACACACAGAGAGATGACACCCCCCACACACACACACGCACAAGTTGTGAAAAGGCCTCACGTTCATGTGGAGGAGAGGAGGCAGCGCACGGGTGTTCAGACTGTGGTCAGACAGGCGTCCAGGTGGAGGAGGCATGGAGGAGGCATGGAGGAGGCATGGAGGAGGCATGGAGGAGGCATGGAGGAGGCATGGAGCATCCCCTCAGTCAGTGTGATGCCAGTACACCCAGGAGGGTTAATCCCTCAGTCAGTGTGATGCCAGTACACCCAGGAGGGTTAATCCCTCAGTCAGTGTGATGCCAGTACACCCAGGAGGGTTAATCCCTCAGTCAGTGTGATGCCAGTACACCCAGGAGGGTTAATCCCTCAGTCAGTGTGATGCCAGTACACCCAGGAGAGGAGGGAACGCAGCAGGTGTCACTGTTGGAAAACAGAAATTTGTAAGTTAACATTATGTACTGTACAGCAAGGTGTTGTGCTTACAGATAAATTAAACACATCCAAAAACAACTTGTCCTTACTGTGATGTTTGTGTGCTGATGTTTGGACCAGGGGGCGGCCTTTCCACAATGCTTTGGAGGGATGCTGTGGACATGACAAGACACAGGTGGATGATGAAATGTAGCATGAAACTAAACAGAAAAGCAAAATTAAATTCACATTTCATTATGTACTGTACGGTACCTGGATGATGAAGCTGTGCAGGTTAGTGGGAGATGAGCAGGAGGTCAGTGAAGGTAGGTGTTGCAGAGGCTGGCTGGAGAGGAGGAGACGTCTGTGGACATGAACACAGACAGGTGGGTTAACAGATTAAGTAACATAAAAACAAAACACAAAATCAAAAAGTAAAAGCAAGTTTTCATTACCTTTGTGGAGGGGTGCAGAGGCTGGCTGGCTGAATGACTGGAGTGGAGTGGAGAGGAGGAGGAGGAGCAGGAGCAGCAGACGTCTGTGGACATGAACAGAGACAGGTGGGTTAACAGATGAAGTAACATAAAATAAAACAGAAAATCAAAATATACAGTAAATGCAACATTTCTTTACCTTTGGGGACAGGTGGAGGGGAAGGACGGAGGGATGTTTACTGGGGAGAGGGTGAGCTGGATCTGGAGCTGGATCTGGAGCTGGAGCTGGAGCTGGAGCTGGAGCTGGAGATGGAGATGTCCAATGACGGCTGGCTTGCAGCAGCAGAGGTGGATGGCTGTGCAGCAGCAGAGGTGGATGGCATTTCCTCTGCTGCTTCTGCTGCTCCAGCAGATCCTAGAGTCGCTGCAGTGGCCGTGGCTGCAGTGGCCGTGGCTGCAGTGGCCGTGGCTGCAGTGGCCGTGGCTGCAGTGGCCGTGGCTGCAGTGGCCGTGGCTGCAGTGGCCGTGGCTGCAGTGGCCGTGGCTGCAGTGGCCGTGGCTGCAGTGGCCGTGGCTGCAGTGGCCGTGGCTGCAGTGGCCGTGGCTGCAGTGCCCCTTGTTACAAACTGCAGCATGCTGCTCTGCGCGGCCTCCTGTTTTTTTTCCTCTAGGATCTGCCAGTAACAAGCCAGACCGTCACGGACAGCTCGGGAAGCCCTGGCGAACCTCTCCCCATCCTCGTCCAGTGCCTCCAACTGGTCCAAGACGTGCTGCTGCTCCTTAAAGATCTTCGCCAAGACCTGCCTCGTGAAGACCTTGGCCGGAGCGGTTGGCCTTTCTTCTTGCTGCACCTCCTCCTCTACCGACGGCCTATCCAGCTGCTGCAGGTCCGCAGTCGTAAGCTCCTCGCCTTCTTCAGCCAGCAACTCCCGAACATCTTCAGCGTCAATCTCCAATTCCAGCCTCCTACTCATCTCCACCACACTCTCAATCACACTGCTGATTGAGTCCACGGGCTCAAGTGAGGGATCAAAAAACTGTGGACAGAGCTTTTTCCACACACCGTTAAGTGTGCTCTCCCTCACCTGAAGCCAGGACTCATCAATGTGACTGAGAGCATGGCGCAGGTTGTACTTCTTCCAGAAGTCCTTTAACGTGAACCCTGGAGAGTCGTCTGTTTCCAACAAAGCACTGCGGATGACCCTCTGAAGGTAGTAGGCCTTGAAGGTCGATATCACCCCCTGGTCCATTGGTTGGATGAGACTGGTGGTATTGGGTGGCAGGTACACCACCCTCACATTTTGGTTGAGGTCAGTCAGATTTGCGGGGTGACCCGGTGCATTGTCCAACAACAACAGGATGTTAAAGCGAATGCGCTGTCGTTTGCAGAAGCGCTGTACGTCGTTGACGAAATGTTTGGTAAACCATTTTGAGAACACCTCTTGGGTAACCCAGGCCTTACGGTTGAATGCCCAATACACCGGCAGTTCATTCTTATTCATACGTTGTAAGGCCCTGGGGTTCTCATAATGGTTTACCAACAGCGGCTTTAACTTGCAGTCACCAGCAGCATTCGCTCCGAAAAGCAACGTGATCCTGTCTTTCCCCACTTTGTGGCCCGCTGCTGTTCTTTCATCCCTGCTGATGTAGGTGCGGTCGGGCAACCTCTTCCAAAATAGACCAGTCTCATCAACATTGAACACCTGCTGCGGTGTGTATCCCCCCTCCCTTATAATGGCTGCCAGTTTTTCTGGGAATGCGGCTGCTGCCGCCGCATCACCACCTGCTGCCTCTCCTGGTTAAAAAAAACACACACAGGACAAGATTAACCACATGTTACACGTGTTAAACATTAAAGCACAGCTGAAATGTTTCACTTACCTTGGATTTTTATGTTGTGCAAATTAGCCCTTTGTCGGAACCGATTAAACCACCCCCGTGACGCATTGAAGTCGGGCACCTCCACGCCCTCCCCCATCTCTGCTTTGATATCCCGGTAAATTTTGAGGGCTTTCTCCTGCATCATCATCAGACTCAGCGGGACATGCCTCTGGTTGCAGTCCTCTATCCAAAGGACTAGAAGTTGTTCATGAAAAGACAGGTGTGTTAAAACATGAACTGAATTAAAAATTATTATTAATAAAAGTCTTGTGACCGTGTGTTAAACATCTCAGGTAAACAAAGCACACCTGTAAACAAACATCCCAGGTAAACAAAGCACACCTGTAAACAAACATCCCAGGTAAACAAAGCACACCTGTAAACAAACATCCCAGGTAAACAAAGCACACCTGTAAACAAACATCCCAGGTAAACAAAGCACACCTGTAAACAAACATCCCAGGTAAACAAAGCACACCTGTAAACAAACATCCCAGGTAAACAAAGCACACCTGTAAACAAACATCCCAGGTAAACAAAGCACACCTGTAAACAAACATCCCAGGTAAACAAAGCACACCTGTAAACAAACATCCCAGGTAAACAAAGCACACCTGTAAACAAACATCTCAGGTAAACAAAGCACACCTGTAAACAAACATCTCAGGTAAACAAAGCACACCTGTAAACAAACATCTCAGGTAAACAAAGCACACCTGTAAACAAACATCTCAGGTAAACAAAGCACACCTGTAAACAAACATCTCAGGTAAACAAAGCACACCTGTAAACAAACATCTCAGGTAAACAAAGCACACCTGTAAACAAACATCTCAGGTAAACAAAGCACACCTGTAAACAAACATCTCAGGTAAACAAAGCACACCTGTAAACAAACATCTCAGGTAAACAAAGCACACCTGTAAACAAACATCTCAGGTAAACAAAGCACACCTGTAAACAAACATCTCAGGTAAACAAAGCACACCTGTAAACAAACATCTCAGGTAAACAAAGCACACCTGTAAACAAACATCCCAGGTAAACAAAGCACACCTGTAAACAAACATCCCAGGTAAACAAAGCACACCTGTAAACAAACATCCCAGGTAAACAAAGTTAAAAAAATTAATGAAACTGTACAGTGCATACAGTATCAAAAATAATGTACTGTGTACTGTATTTCTTAAATAATTTACTATCTAAAAGACGCAATACAGTACTGTACTGTACAGTGTACTGTACGTACTGTTAATAAAAAAATAAATTTTCTTACCCATCAGACGCTCAATCTCTGTGATAACACCCGTGCGTTGCTTCGTTATCATCGTGGACCTCATGGGGGCTGCTCCTCTCACGGTGGCTAAAATGCGCTCGCGGTCAGCCTTTATGGTGCTGACTGTTGAACTGACCTAAAATAAAAAATAAAATGTCATTAACTAACAGACGCCATTACGTGTCTTCATCTGCGCAGCCACGTGTACAGTAAAACACTCGCTAACAAGCGCTCACATCCGCCATTGTTCATCTGCGCAGCCACGTGTACAGTAAAACACTCGCTAACAAGCGCTCACATCCGCCATTGTTCATCTGCGCAGCCACGTGTACTGTAAAACACTCGCTAACAAGCGCTACGATCATCCGCCATTGTTCATCTGCGCAGCCACGTGTACATGTACTGTACTGTAAAACACTCGCTAACAAGCGCTCACGATCCGACATTACGAGTCGTGCTAACGGTGGTACTGTACTCACCAGGTTCAGCGCTTTGCAGATGGAGGAGGTCGACTCTCCCCTGTCCGCTCGTTTGATGATGTCCAGCTTCTGCTCCAGCGTGATGGCCTTACGCTTTTTAGGAGCGCTCGCACCACCAGCAGAAGAAGCTCCTCGCTTTGCAGACATGCTTTCAAATGCTTTCAAATGAAGATGCTAACAAAGCTAATGATAATGCTAATGAATACGTATCTGTAACTGTGTCTCTCAAATCGCCAAACTGTAGACCCACGCCGCCGCTTTCGCGCTGTTCGCTTATGTAGTACCAGATGAAATCACTCCGCCTTTGATTTTTGGGGGTGGGGGTACAGTAAAGTAGTGCCTATGTAACCTTCCGCTGTTGTACTTTTCCATTTGTCACGCGAAACATACCCCCCCCCACCCCACCCACCACAGCGTGCCCGCCTTGTGCAGTGTGCATGTCCAGTCCAAGTCCAGTGCAGGTGCATGGTTAAATCGCCCATCCCCCAACCCGAAACCAACCATCGCCCATCCCCTAACCCGAAACCAACCATCGCCCATCCCCCCCGAAACCAACCCCCTCCACCTCCCCCGCCCCCCCACATTCCACCTCCTGCCCCAAACTCCCCTTCGAAACATGACATTCAGCCGTCGGCACGAACACTCGGTTCTCGTAAAACAGAACAATGGTTTCTAACGGAGTTTTCTCGTAAACACGGAATTTTCATCTCGTTATTCGGAACAATGGTTTCTAACGGGGTTTTCTCGTAAACACGGAATTTTTATCTCGTTATTTGGAGCAATGATTTCTAACGGAGTTTTCTCGTAAACACGGAATTTTCATCTCGTTATTCGGAACAATGGTTTTTAACGGTAAATTCTCGTAACTCTGGAATTTTCGCTCGTATCTTGAAACAACGCTTTCTAATGTTGTTCGCTCGTTAAGTCGGAACGGCAGCTCGCAAGTCGGTAGTTCGGTTCCTGGTAGCTCTCGTAAAGCCGGACGCTCGTAGTTCAGAGCGCTCGTAAATCGGGGACTACCTGTACTATTAAATACCGTGTTGGAGTACAAAGTTAATAAAACGCTGGAAAATGTCGACTGGGAATCATGTCCGACTGGGAATCATTTCAGAGCAGGTATGTTGACATTTTAGCGCTTTTTTTCCGCCGAACATTATGTGACGTCAGCGCCGCTCCAGCTGGAGCAGAAACCTCCGGTTCTGAAAGTCCACACGCAAACTCGAAAGCGGAGAATTCTCAAATCTCCACTTTGGTCGGAGTTTTTTTATTATTTGTTTATAGTTACATCAACCGGAGTTCACGTGTGGATGAAAGGCCAAACCGCATGATAAACTATTCAGTTTTACTAATATCTGGCTACGTATGTACAGGGCCCCAGATAAACAACAAGGTACCAGTACACAGGATGACAACAGGGAGGAAGAGTCCAGTTCATTAATGTAGTTTACCGTTTGGGTTAATGTGTTTTAATAGTGTTCAGTTTTCTTCTCAGTGTTTGTGTGACGTACAGTTTGTGGTGTTGAATAAATAAATGAAAATTAAACCTGATGTCTTCATTTAACTTTGATAACATGCAATATGTTTCACAACGTCAACATTTTAAATCACATAACTTGAAATACATAATATTCAAAGAGCTTCAATTAGCTCAGATAGCTTCCTTGCATCTCCCACCACTTACAGAAATATTGTTTATTATTATTACTGTTATTATTTAGAACATTTAGTATGTTACACTCAAGCTCGACGTGTGAAATATGCACTTGTCTCGACAGACTCGTTCAGCAATTTCAAACTTGATCCAACTGGCATCTCTTCCCAACACAGACGTCGGTCACAGCATTACATTCCCATGTAGATTAACTACATGAGCCAAAGTATATTCCATCAGTCATAGCACTGAAAGCAGTACGTTATAATCCGGCGCCATTATTGTTGACAGAAATATGCCGTTGGTCCACACGTGCATGAAATATACGCCTGTAGAAGGCATATGATTTAAGACCTCTGCAGGGGACAGTTGACACCTCTGTGGGAGGTCACCTGAAAACCTCCACTCTGAGAACTGTGTTGAAAAGCCTCCTGATTCAGCGAGGGTGGGGGCTGGTGTCATGTAAATGAACAGCTGAACCACACAGAGAAATGTGGGGTTTCATTCAAAATGTGCGTTGTGTAAATGGGACTTCAGACTGGCTGCCCTGTTTATCAATCAACTGACAAATTTCATAGATGGATGAAAGGCTGACGTCTATTTTTTAATGCCATGCACCTACCAGTAATACCTTTGAGATTGACCGGTACATCAAGATAGATGTATTGGGCACCCCTGATCCAAGTGTTGGTCCATTCCATAATGAAAGATATGTTTCCTCTTTTCTACACTCGGATGGAGAAAACCATCTGAAAGCTCCATAGATCAAATAGAGACTGGAATCAGTGGACCATCTCAAGAAAGAGAGAAAAGGAAACGCCACTCTGACATATGCTGTATACACCTCTGTTTAATCTATAACGATAATTTTACCATCAGTTATTTCCTTCAGTTCCCATTTAAAGGCTGCCTGCTGCCAAAAAAAAAAATAAAGCGCATTCTTGTGTGTTCAGTTGTCTGTTAGATAACCATGTTCTGAGTCAGGGGACAGATTTTAATGAAACTTTCAGAAAATACTAATTGGATGTCCGTCTACATCTGATTCACTTTAGGAGCCAAGGCTGTGACTGCTGTAGTGAAGCAACATTAGAAACACAATAATTACCCCAACTGGGTCAGTTTTACATATACTAGGACAAGATTTGTTGTAGTAGAAGATAAAAGTATTCCAAAGACAAACTCTGAGTGCTAACTGGTCCTGTGAGATGTTTTTTGTTGTTTTTTGCTCACCTTGTTCAAGAAAAAGAAAAAAAATTCACTGAACATATTTGGATGAATCTCTCAGGACACAACCACTGGATAAACATCTGGTTTCTGATCAAAGGAACACAGGCATACTCCATCCATCCATCCATCCATCCATCCGTCATCTTTACCTGCTTCTTCTAATTTCGGGTTTTGGGTGTCACTGGTGCCAGCAGTCACGGTATGAGAGGTGGGGACAGCCTGGACCGGTCTCCAGTATGTCACAGGGACACACAGACAAACAAGAAAAACATTCACTCTCTCACTCACACCTAGAGACAATTTAGAGTTACCAATCAGACTAACATGCATGTTTTTGGTCTGTGAGAGGAAACTGGAGTACCCAGAGAAAACACACGCAGCACGGATAGAACATACCAACTCTGCCCAGAAAGGTCCCTGGACGGAATTTGAACCAGGGCAACCTGCTTGCTGAGAGACAACAACTCTACCAACTGAGACACTGTGATGCTACAAGAAAAAGAAAAAAAGAAAAATGTAAGCACTCAGTTCCTCCAGATTGCATAATTTTTGTTTTCCTTCTACCTGAGCTAAAAACAACAAATGATTCAGCACTGTACAAAAAAAAGTCACATACAGTAAATACAACCAGTAAAACCTATCTAATGAAGCCAGCAGATTGGGTTAAATCTTAGCTTTGTCACAATTTCCCATTCTGAGCAAGCAAAATGGCGACAACTCTATTAACAGCAATAAATCTCCAGCAGAACTGGCCTTAGGATAGGCATCCATCTACTTCCATTGGCTGGGTTCAGAGAGGACAGGATAGGGACACACGTAAACGAAGAATGGTTGTCCAGGTGTAGTTTTTATGGGAAGAATTACAAAGGAAATCTTGTTGTTGATAGTGATAACTACAAATACAAACATGGAAAGTAATGTGAGTAAAGGCAGAAGACTGAAGAGATGTGGTCAGTTTGTCCTCCAGCAGTCTAATGCTAAAGCAATACAACTAAGGGATGTGACAGGAAACCCAAGCCAACCCTGACTATAGGATTTATCAAACAGGAAAATATTTGGCCTAGTCTTCAAAGTAGACAGAATGTCAGCTTCTCAGGCAGAAGCTTAGCTGTCCCCTGTAAAGATGTTAAATTTAAAGATCCACTGACGTGATTTTTCTACTATTCATCAAATTGCTCAAAATATATATATATTATCATTTAAATATGTTAGTTTTTGCAAACAAAATGATAAATCACTTTAATTTTGCTTTAAAAGTGATTTTGAACTTCAAGCTGTGTTTAATCATGGGAAATCCGTTTACACCCGAACGCACCATCTGTGATGTCATGTGCAGAGTTGAGGCAGAGCTCTTGGCTTGTCACGGTATGAGCAGCTCACATAAAAGTAAGTCTGATACGGCATCAGATCTAAATTAGATCCTGCTGTTTCTTGTTCCATCACCCAAACTATTTTCTGCTTCCCAAAATGAAGACAAATAGCTTAAATCTTCACCTAGATTGCTAAATTAGTCAGGTTTTAAAATGTCTGCTATTGAAGAGACTGGAGCCCTCTGCCTCTCACTCTGCACATTACATCACAGATGGTGCGTTCAGGTGTAAACGGATTTCCCATGATTAAACACGGCTTGAAGTTCAAAATCACTTTTAAAGCAAAATTAAAGTGATTTATCATTTTGTTTGCAAAAATTAACATATTTAAATGATAATATATATATATTTTGAGCAATTTGATGAATAGTAGAAAAATCACGTCAGTGGATCTTTAAGTTAGAAAGTAAAAGAATGTCTACTGATGAGGTTGAAGCCTCGGAATGTGAACACCTATCCAAAACAAACTAATATACACGCCATAATTACCTAAAATCACAAACACCTGAGACGAGGGAGACACGTAGACCTGAGAGACGTAAGGAGGGAGACATAAGCCA
>JBBPBX010018127.1:14579-25986 GCA_038048925.1 Garcialebias charrua
CGACGTAAAACCGCTGTCCATCCTTCCGTATTCCGTTTACGAGATAAAATCGCCATCCATCCGCTGTATTCCGTATTCCGTTTACGACGTAAAACTGCGTTCACAGTACAGTACAATACAGTACAATATTTTCCGCCGCTGCGTTACGACGTTTACGACGTAAAACAACGTTCACAGTACAGTGCAATATTCCTCCGCTGCTGCACCACGTATAGTACAATACTGTATTCTTTCGCCGCTGCGTTACGACGTTTATGACGTAAAACAGCGTGGCTCGAAATAAGGCTTTTCATGGTAAATGAGAGATGCGTCGTAACCACAAAACGTCGTAACTCGAGACCGTCGTAACCCGAGGACTACCTGTATGGTTTGAAGTTAATCAAACTGAACCACGCCACCCTCTGACCGAATGTGGCATGAACTAAATGTATTTTAGACAGTTCACCTTTATTAAGATGCCTTTTTAGACAGACTTCATGTTGATACCAGCAGCTTTATTTAGTCTGGTGTATCTTTATTTTTGTTCAGGATCCAAAAGGCATTTACTTTGCTGTATAGATTTCTGAGCAGAGAGAGAAAACAATCTCTTGAAGAGATACTGCTCTTCCTCCGCTGCACTCGCTCTGATCCAGTAATGCTTCCTTTTATCTGTGCATTAAGAACAGCGTTTTATCCTCGTGACCACTTTAACTTGAGCTTACATGTTTTAAGTAACAATACTAATGGTGTACAAGGAGAGGAAGCAGAGCTTTCCTCTTCGACTCTGTTTTCACTCTGAGATAAGTGTCTGCTGATAAGGACCGTGTGCTCAGTAATGGTTGGAATCCTGGTGAAAGCTTCTTGAAGTCATCCTCTAATCCACACCAGCATTGGGATTTCATCTTAGTTAAAAAATAATAATGATGATAATGCAGCAGCACGGTGGATAAGTTGGTAGAACTGTTGCCTCTCAGTGAGAAGGTCATCGGATCAAATCCCAGCCGGGGACTTTTCTGGGCGGAGTTTGTTCTCTCTGTGTATGCGTGGGGTTTCTCCACAGACCAAAAACATGCATGTCAGGCTGATTGGTAACTCTAAATTTTCTCTAGGTGTGAGTGAGAGAGTGAATAGTTGCTTGTCCCTGTGATGGACTGGAGACCTGTCCATGGCGTCCCCCGCCTCTTGCACAGTCGTGACCCGAAAAGGAAGAACTGGGTAAAAGATAATAAATGAATGGATTAAAAATAATTAGCAATCTCATACAGTATATAAAAATAATTGTTTTAAGCAGGTTATTTGCATTTTCATATTGAATATTTGTCAAGAAAATATGAATATTTTCTGAATACTGTACAGTAGTCGCTCGCTATACTGTACTTCGCAGTTAGTTTTGTGCGGACTCGCTCTATCACGGTTTTTCAAAGTCCGATTGGACACGACACACAACTGGTTAATTGATGGAAGAGCCGCATGATCGGCATGGAATTTTTCTTTAACCTAAATTATTTTAAATAATTTAACACCTGCTGCTGCACAGGTGCACAGGTCTGTGTGCAGCCCACAGCTGCGGAGAAGCTCCCTTCGTATTATATGTACGCTCTGCAACGGAGAAGTGGACGTGGCCAAGAGAGAGCTGAAATCATGACATTCTGGGCTCTTTTAGAGCATTTAGAGTTAAAAACATTGTTTATAATATTGAACGAGTGTGGGAAGGGTTTAAAACACATTAATATATAAATACAAAAATAAACTACTACTTACTACTTGTACTACTATGCCTACTTTGCAGTTTTTCTCTTATCACGGGGCTTCAGGAGACAGATCCCTGTGATAAACGAGGGACTACTGTAAACACATTTGCATATTTAGGTTGTTTAAAACGGTTAACTTCATCCACTTTAGTCTTGTTGTACATTAGATCTTTAGAAGTCGGGTTCAGTAAATTAACATTTTACCTGCCAGCTGTTTGAAACCCCAACCAGAAAAGGTATCTGGGCGTCTTGTTCATGCGCGATGGTAGGACGGAGAATGATCGATGGATCACGGCTTTGTTCTCAGTAATGAGAAAATAATCATTTTAAGGCAGAAATTTGGACGTTTGTCAAATAAAGATGGCTATTTTAAGTTATTTTGACTACTTCTGGTTAGCTTTTTAAAAGATCACCCTTCTAACTATAACCAAGTTATATAAAGAGGGTTGTTATATTTGAAAATAACAACTTATGGACTTTTATGTGGTCGGAAGTGCTTGAAGATTAAATAAGTTCATGATTGGCAACGATACATATAAATTAGACAAACAAAATCAACTGAATTAATGCAGAAGAGTAAATTATTTGGCATTTATGACGATTAAACGCATCACATTTATCACAGTATAATGTCACAGTATGGCTCCAAATGTAAATCAGCTTAGCGTATTCAAATGGGAAAAACATTGCTTAATTTGCTATAATCCCATGTAATATTGAAAAATGCAAATATTTGTGACAAGCTACAAACAAGTAACGCTGATACTTTCACAGAAAGAAGTGAGTTTTTTAAGAAAAAGTGAAAGTTAAATGGAGAAACACCTTTGCTATACAGTAATCTTGGACATACAAATATTCATCTCTAAGTTTTAATATTTTTTTACTTTAAGAACAGAAATGACAAGACTAACAGTCTGTGTGCACTCCTGTGGCGCCCGAGCAATATTTGTTACAACAGCTGTCCAGTGAGGAAGTGGCGTTTTTGTGGAGGAAAACTCAACTCAGCCGGTTTGATGTGGAGCTTCAACACACTGATGACATATTGTCACCACATAATCCAATATATTGGCAAATTCCTCCTGCGCACTGATCGGAGCAGCAGCTCATGTCTCTCCCTCCACAACTTTCCTCTCCCTGCTTGGCTACTTTGTCTGCAGTTTTTCAGTGCTCGCTCAAACGCAAATTGAAGATGGATCTGGTTTCGTGGGCTATCAACTCTATTGATAAGATTTTTTCTACAAAACGACCAGGTCCTGGGGAACCGGCTTGCCTATCGCAGACGCATTCAGCTGGATATATCATGGATTCCTGGGGGGAGTGGACGATGTTATGCCTAACTGTTCTATCGGTCGAAGATGTGGAAGATTTATTCATGATTGGATTTATGATAGCAGGTGCTCTGCTTTTTGGCTTGTGTGGAGTTCTCTTCTACTGAAAAATCAGGAAGACTTCTACGGCGATCAACGCCCTGATGAAGCTCCCTTCTCAAAACGAGAATGTGATCCGAGCTGTGACCTCCATGAATCAGCTGCTTTATGAGCTGAACCGCAAAGTGGAGGCGGTCACTGAGGACCGCAGACCACCGGTAAGGTTTGGAACTCGTACGCGGCCAGGAGGGTCACATCTGGGGGAGGAGGACTCATAGCTCGGGTCGGTGAAAGCTTCCCATAATTTGGAGTGTATTGGATTTCGGATGCCCATCTGGACTCAAGGATACAGGAAAGTACACTGTGAGCCTGACCTGAAGATAAATCATGCTATATCTAATCAGACTTCCCAAGCAGCCTTGGACAGGCTGACTACAAAATTTCTCCTGAGTCTGAGCAACTGAAGACTGAAACTACTGTCGCAACCCCCCTCCCTCCCCAGAGAACTTTCTGTGTGCTCTCAGACAGATAAGGCTGGCTGGTCCCATCTGCAGAACTGTGGCTAAATCTGAACAGAGCTCATGGACTTAAACTCACTGCTTCGATCCCAAATGCAAATGTGATTTGTCTTAACTGTTGCTTGTAGAGTTTTTTGATGTCTCATATGGTGTCCTGTAAGACAAAATGTGATATATCTTTTTTGTAATACCACTGATTACCCTCATGTTTCTCCCCTTTTTGTTTTCACACCTGTAACCAAGATTGTGGTGGCGCGGTTTAATTACTGCTGCGGCTTCGTGCACTCGCCCTATCTTAAGACGGATGTGCGTAATTCAATCACGTTGTATTGTGCCCTGGTGCAATGACAATGGCAATAAAGTTATATTCTATTCTATTCTAAATTGTTGCAACAACGAGGACTATAGTTGAAAGAAATCATTGGTGACAGCATTTTTTTTAAATTATGTGTTTTCAACAATAACTTGCTCAATCCTGCAACTAAATGTACAGTATTCTTGTTCTCGTGCCAAATTCATTTTCCTCTGATGTAAATTTTATAAAGTGCTTATGAACATGAAGGAAGTGTTGCTGCATTCTTGTCTTTGGAACTTCCCTCTGACATCAACCTCATCATGGTCTAAAGACCTGACATCACATGCTCTGTCCTCGCCTGTCAGCCTCTCTGTGAACGCTGATGATGAATTGGCCCTCTGATGTTGTTTGGGGCGATTACAAACAGGACATTGATCCTCTGCTATGAAACAGAGGCTGTGTGACCCAGCTACCCTGGAGTTCCTTCTGTCTCAGCCGTGTGGTCATAGTGAAAATTAACACAGACAAACACTTAAAAGGGATTAAAAGGAGGGAGCAGTGTTTTATGTGACTTTCAATGGAGCGACAGATCAAGACATCTTGTAGAGATATCTTTAGTGCAGAGTAGGGGTGTAACGATACACAAAACTCTCGAGACGAGACGAGACAAATTACAGAGTTCGCGAGAACGAGACGAGATTTTAATATTAGTTCAAGAAAACTTCAAAGATCGGTTTTATGCCGCAAAAAGGCTTTTATTCTGTTTTAACATGTATTACAAACTCAACTGATGTCTTCATTTTACTGATTGAATCTCCTTAGACCTTAGAACGTTCAACTTTGTTTAAAAAAAATAGATATTCACGCAGGACTTTCCAAAAATTGAACATAAATATCCGCATCAGCACTGAATCTGCAGCCGTCACTCACCAGTGTTGCCAGATTGGGCGGTTCACCGCGATTTTCCTTCTGACTTTTGCGGGTAAAGAGTGCTTTGGGTGGGTGGGACTCTATCTGGCAACACCGGTCACACCGGTGTTTACACAAGTGTGTCTTTACATTCGGGGCAGCGTCGCAGCGCCGGGGCGTCTTCTATAGCAACTTCATCCGGCGAAGCCATGCTGTCCGTGATGCTGACTTGCTAGGGGCTGCTAGCATTAGCGACTCGCGAGACAACGTTACCTCTCAACGAGAGATATCGCGGGAGTTTAATATCCCGAGATACACCCCTAGTGCAGAGGGATACAGCTTCTCAATAGCTGCTGCCACTCGTGTTACAACGTGAACACCTGCAGCTTATACACAAGTGCAGCTTTTATATGTACAAATTTTTAATTCTTATTTTTTATTTAGTGCACAGCTTATACTCAGGTGTGCTCTTTAGTCCAGAAATTACGGTAAATAAATCAGAGGACTGCAGAGTGATTTAGAAAAGATTCTTAAACCTGGAAGACATTTCCAGGATTTGAAAATTATTATTATTTTAATATAGTTAGCATGCATGAAGGCCTGTCACTATAATGAATTTTGCTGGGCGATTAAATTGTCTCAGAAATTATTGCGATAAATGATAATATTGGTTGAAATTTAACAATAATTAATTGTCAAATTTTAGAAGAAATGTTATTTGTTTGAAGTGTAGTACCTTTTTTGACCACCTGATGGCAGTATAAGACTGTTTGAACCAAAGGATGGATAGTTTTCATTCATTCATTCAACCTTTATTTAGTCAGGTAAATCTTATTGAGCCTCATAGGCTCATTTACGAAAGCGACCTGCTAAAACTAAAGAACGATGAACAGCAATGGTAGAATTTCCTTAAACAATAAACAATAGAAAACGAAAGAGAGAAAAAAAACAAAAGAGAGAAATACTTTTTTTTTTTAACAAAGTATCAAAAAACTAGCAAAACATTATAAGGTAGACGTATAAAATCAAAGACAGGAACAAATCTGCATTGGTTTTTGCCAGGATTCCAACAGATTCTGAAAACCATTTAGAGAAGTCAAGGTCGAGAGCTTCAGATCTTTTTGTAAGATATTCCAAAAACTATACAGTATACAGTATGATGTAGCTTAGTGTGTTTGTGTATTACACTTATGTTGACTGATGATGTAGCTTAGTGTGTTTGTGTATTACAGTTAGAAAAATTAAGTAGAGTTATTCATTTTGTGATGTAGTTTGTGTATTACAGTTAGAAAAATTAAATGTAATTATTCATTTTGTGATGTAGTTTGTGTATTACAGTTTTCATTCATTCATTCAACCTTTATTTAGTCAGGTAAATCTTTTGAACCTCATGGGCTCATTTACGAAAGCGACCTGCTAAAACTAAAGAACAATGAACAGCAGTGATAGAATTTCATTAAACAATAAACAAACAAACAATAAACAATAGAAAACAAAAAGAGAGAAAAAAACAAAAGATTTTTTTTTTTTTTTTTTTTTAACAAAGTATCAAAAAACTAGCAAAACATTATAAGGTTGAGCAGCGTGTCTCTTTAACAAAGACATTTAATTCAAATTTCATTAAATTTCATTATTAAACTGCAGATTTTTCATCAACCTATTGTAATGTTTTCTGTTCATTGATATTTGGGGCCCAATGGAGATTGTCTAAGGGCCACTTTTGGCCCTCGGGCCATATATTGCCCATGTGTGAGTCACCACTACCTTTTTAAGCCGCAAAAACATGACTAAACGTTACAGATATATGGTTTATTACAAATGTAAGTTTTTAGAAGAATAAGCGGAGGAAAATTTTTAACTGAAGAATTATTTCTATTGTAGCTAAAAAAGCCACATTATTCATGTTCATCAGTTAAATCATCAGGTGTGATGACTTCAATGATGTTTGTGTTTTCTCATCAGAAGAAGGTGATAACACGAGGAGCTACAAGGTTTAATAGAGAATTGTTGGGATTGAAGCTGAAGCACATCTAAGAAAAATAAACGGAAACTCACCCCAGTGAACACATTTTTCTATGAAACGTCAGAAAAGGATTAATGAGTTACTTTGATATTGTTTGTCATCCTACAGCGAGCACATCCAGTGGATTAAAAGCCACAGGCAGTGACTTGAGCTCAACTATCGCTTTTCAAGCAGAAAAAGGACGATTTGATGGAACAGAAGGACACAGAGACCCAGGAAAGACGGCAGCTGTCTGACTTCTTTGAAGCACTATGAAAAAAAACAAGGGGTCAAAGGAAAGAAGCTCAAGTGGGTCTGAAGGAGGCAGATGAAAGCAGAGCAAGAGCTACAGAGGGAGAACCCTGACCACAGTAAATGAAAGAAAATAGTTGTCTAATTTATTTGAAAGTATACTTTAAGAAGTAGAAGATAACATCTGTGTTTAATAATTAAAGCTAAAAAACGTCCAGATTTTTGTCACTTTCTTTGCCTCAGTAACAACTATGTGAAACTAAGAAGACAGAAAGGAAAGCTTTGATGAAGTAAGGCAGAGAGATTAAAAAAGCCTCGAAAGTTTGGACAAGTAAGAAATTGCTGTACATGGATGTTGGTAATTAAAAGATGGAAGGAAGCAGCAAAAACTGGCAAGTAAAGTTAGTAAAAATAAGACAAAGTCTATATGCGTACACTCAGATAAAGAGAAAGACAAAATAAAGTTGTTTAAATGAAATGAAAGTGTGAATGCTTATTGCTGAAGAATTTGCTGAAAAACAGCTGAAATTGGCTAAAAAAAACATGCTGAATTACAGCTGAAATGAAAGAACAAGCCTTCATTAGCAGAAGAAAGAATGCATTTTTGCAGAATTTGGTTTAAATAAGCAGAAATTAGCACAAAATTTAGGAAAATGTCTTAAAATTTTCAGAAATTAGCATTTAAAAATAAACAGCAGAAAAGTAGTTGAAAGGGCAGAAAGAAGCTTAAACTACCAGAAAGAAGTGGAAAAAGCTGAAATGAGCTCAGAAATGTGGAAATAGCTGAAAAGGATAAAATTAATATAAAAACAGCTAAATGGTAGCTGAAATAGCAGAAAAAGATGAAACTAGCAGAAAAAAGCTGAAAGGGGCATAACAAGCTGTAATTAGCAGGAAGAAGTTAATTAGGTTGAAAGTAGCAAAAATTATCACAAAAACTTGAATTTAATGTGAAAACAGCTGAAATGAATTAAAATAATGCTAAAAAGGTAGCTGAAAATGTGGAACAAGCTTAAATTAGAAGAAGAAATCAGAAAGAACACGTTTGCCCAATTAGGCTGAAAGAAGCAGAAATGAGCACAAAATGTGGAAATTATCTGAAAAAAGCTTAAATTAGCAAAAAACAGCTGAAAAGCAGCAAAAATAATCAGAAAGAAGCTTAAATTACCAGAAGGAAGTGGAGAGAGCATATTTTTGCTGAATTAGGCTGAAAAAAGTTTAAATGAGTGCAAAAATGTGGAATTAGCTGAACATGCTAAAATTAGCATAAAACAGCTGAAACTTGCAGAAATAATTTGAAAGGAGAATAAAAAGCTGAAATCAGCAAAAATAAGTTAGAAGAAGCTAAATAATCCTCTAGTTAGCAGAATAAAGCTGAAAGGAGCACAAAACAGCTGAAAGTAGCTGATTTTTTTTTTCCCACAAAGGAGCTAAAAGAAGCTGAAGCAGAATCAAATGTGAAAGGAGCAGTAAAAGATTGTAAACACATCTGAAGATCTGAAGGATGTAGAATGAGCTGAATTTATTTTCTATGAAAAAAATGGCAGAAAAGACTAAATATTTCAAAAAGCCAAAGTTGCACCAATACCAAAAGTCTTAGCAGGATTGTCCTGAAAGAGCCGAACGTTTTGATTTATGATTAGATGAAATAGATGAAAACTACGGGACAAGAATTGCGCTGAAAAACGTACGGAAGAAAAGAGGATCACAATAGAGTGAATGCTTCACAAACATTCACACAAAAAGATGAGATCAAGGTTCATGCTCAATAATTGAAGGGAAATACACACGTTTAGAAGTTCTATATGTTAATCTCATTTGAAACGAATACACTACTGTATATGATTAATACACAGGTGCTCTATAATCAAGGTATTCACAACTGTTTTACATATGTTTATGCAATTAGACAACATTATAAGACATACTTTTAGATCTAAAAGTATGTCTTATAATGTTGTCTAATTGCATAAACATATGTAAAACAGTTGTGAATACCTTGATTATAGAGCACCTGTGTATTAATCATATACAGTAGTGTATTCGTTTCAAATGAGATTAACATATAGAACTTCTAAACGTGTGTATTTCCCTTCATAATCCTGGTTAAAAAAAAATCCAACAATGTTCAGTCAGGCCGATGGGGGAGAGAGCGACCACCAGAAACCATCTTATCATCTTAGCAAACTGGTTGGTCCACTATGGGAGTGTGCTGCTTGTGGGACACAGTTTGTTTGTGGCTCCTCAGATGGATGAAGTCCTTAGGATGAAAGACGAAACGCCTCAGCAATATAAGAAACCGTCCAGATGACCTGACTGAACGTTGTTTTAAAAAGACGAGAAGCGAAAGAAAAAACATTTTACAGCACATTTGGAATCAAGACTGGAATTTAACAAAATAAGATGACGGTCTAAAAAGCTGTCATGAACGACTGCGGGCGATACACTTTAATTCAATAAACGCCACACCTTTAATTTATAGATGCAGAGATTGTATATATGTGGAAACCTTTTCTTATTTTGTCTCTTTTGTCTCTTTACCGACCATCTGCTGTTCAGGGCTTCATATGAAGAATAACATAAACTGAAGGTGTGTATCTGCCCTACCCAACAGATGTGAATACATCTGTCCATGTTTAAATGCTTCTATTATCTTGAGCTGTATTGTAAATTTTGAGCGTTAAATAAAAAGATTATAAACAACAAAAGCACTGCTACAGGTGATGCAGAGCAAACAGCTTCAGCAAGAGATGAAAATGATCCACATTTGGGTGTGAACGGAGATGCATGTCTCCATCTGTGTGACCACCTGCTGTTCTGTTAATGCAGAGGTGTGAACAGCCTAACCTCGACACCGAGTGCATCTGCACGCAACAAGTCATTCAATTAACGACATGGAAAGAGAGAGGGAGAGAGAGGGAAAAAAAAGATTTTCCCTGAACTGGAGCCAAACTTATCTGCAAGAGCTGCAAATGTTTAGCAGTAGATGTGGATAAGTGCGTGTGAGGTTTTCCTCTGAGCACGTCTGTGCAACCACACACGAAACTGAACTCGCTGACTGCGATGGAAAACTAACGGGGAGAGACGGAGGGAGGCAGAAACTGCAGGTGTGTGGTTGTAGCTGCAGCTGGGAGGGAAACGTCTGGCAGAAAAGTGGAAAGGTGATGAACCAATGGAGGAGGACTGGTGCCAATCAACACCTCGCATAATGAAGACAAAGGAGTTATGGACTGAGCACGCAGATCTTTTGAATGAATGAAAGGCAGAAGTGTTTTCTTGTTGAGAAGCAAAGGGAAAGTTGCAGGATTGCCTCCCAGGACCTTTCTGGGTGGAGTTCACATGTTCTATGAGTGCAAGTGTGGGTTTTCTTCAGGTGCTCCAGTTTCCTCCCACAGACAAAAAACATGTATGTTAGGCTGATTGGTAACTCTAAATTGTCCCTAGGTGTGAGTGAGAGGGTGAATTGTTGTTTGTCTCGTTTGTCTCTATGTGTCCCTGTGATGGACTGGAGACCTGTCCAGGGTGTACCCCGCCCCTCGCACAGTGATTGTTGGACATGGGCACCGGCGACCCCCATGACCCAAAATGGAAGAAGCAGGTAAAAGATAATGGATGGATGGATGGATAATAATAATAATAAACTTTATTTGTATAGCACCTTCCTACAATGCCTTGCATTGACCAAGGTGCTTAACAGGATAAAAAGATGAATAAACTGGAACAATAAATCAGTGAGAATAGAATAAAAAACAACAGTAATAAAAGAAGGCAATAGAAATAAAAAAATGGTACATACTAAAATACCAAAAGTGATAAAAGTTACACACTGAAAGCTTTTTTGACATTTAAAAATGTCAAAACGTAAGAATTTGAAGAATTTAAGAATTTAAAGATGTGTATGCTCTAACTGTTTTTTTGTTTTGTTTTGTTTTTTTGCTGCTATTCTTCTTGATTGTCCTTTTGGTTGCTATTTTAGTTCGATTTGTTTAAAAAAAAGAGAGAAACGTAAATTTGTATGCCAATTTTATGACTGTCTTTTGTTGTCGTTGTTATCCATTGCTGTCATAACTGTTAAGAAATCAGGTCTCTCTTGTAAATGAGTCCTCGAGATTCAATGGGATTAACCTGTCTAAATAAAGGTTGAATGAAAAAAGAAATATTGGTTAATTTATTTTAAGTGTAGTACCTTTTCTAGTACAATACTGTTTGAACCGAAGGATGGATAGTGAGGGAGCGAGCAGCGTCTCTAAGAAAAATGGGAGGGAGGCCCCTTGACGTGACATGGACTATCTCTCTTTTCTTTTTTTGGTTCTCAAAATGGCAGACGCTAGGTG
>JBBPBX010018127.1:26031-46009 GCA_038048925.1 Garcialebias charrua
GCTTGGCTAGCAGAAGCTAGCCAGCTAGCTAACACAGGTCTGGAGCAGCTGCGGTGGTTCACTGGCCGGCCGCCGCGCTGCTCGGCCCGACAACAATCAACGCATGGCAACCTAAGATGTCGGCTTTGACCATCTCAAAGTAAGAAAATATATTTTTATTTATTCTGTAAATGTGAATAGCAATGTTTAACATTACAGTACACTACTGTACATGCTTAAATGTGTGCGCGCGCTCCTGTTAGCATGATAATAAAAAAAAAATAATAATAATTTCTAGGGATGGGGCAGATCCGATCCAGTATCGGTATCGGTATCCGATACCAGCATTATTTAAGTATCGGGTATCGGATCAAACCTGCCGATACTTTTCCGATCCAGCTTCAAAGAGCACTTGTGTTCAATCACATTCTGTGACTGCCCTTCTTAACATTGTGTGAGATAAACCCAATGAAGACACTCTTAAGCCTTACAATAAGGGGGTTCCCTATTGTAAGGCTTAAGAGTGTCTTCATTGGGTTTATCTCACACAATGTTAAAATGAATAGTTTGGGTGCAAAAGTTTCATTATACAGAGTCAAATACCTGAACAGTATCGGATCGGGAAAGTATCGGTATCGGTCGATACTGAGTTAATAAGTATCGGTATCGGATCGGAAGTGAGAAATGTGGATCGGTGCATCCCTAATAATTTCACCCCCTAGCTACGGCAGAATCGAGCTGCGAACCGTTCTTAGGTCCCTAACTCGTTCGTACCTCTGGGGTCACCTGTATTCAGTGGTGCAAGTCCAATCCAGCCATCTACCCAATGTCTTTACTGGCTTCTTCCTTTCCAGGAATAAATTTTCCCAAGTCCAGCAGTCACTGTGAAAGGGTAGGGTACACCCTGGACAGGGCGCAAGTCCATCACAAGCAAGTCCAACAAATCCATACATCCATTATCTTTTACCTGCTTCCTTCTTTTTGGGTCGTGAGGGTCACTGGTGCCCATGTCCAGCTATCACTGTGCGAGAGGCGGTGGACACCCTGGACAGGTCTCCAGTCCATCAGTGGGTCAGGGACAGGGTCACATAAAGACAAATGAGACAAACAACCAATCACACTCTCACTCACACCTAGGGATTACAATTTAAAAGGGTTTTCTACATGCTAAAGTGGAGTGGTGTTTTAGTTTATAATAACAATCTATTTAACAAGAGGTGGTGTGGCTTGCTGGTACAGTGTATGCTTTGTTGCCATTAAATCATGGGTTCAATCCCCAGAATGTCCATGTGGAACCAATGTCATGGGAATTAGATCCCCAACAAATATGGAAAACCGAAGTTAAACAGACCTATGTGCAAGTTCATGACCTTTCTGGTGTCAAAGTTTCTACTTTTGTTGATCAGAGTGGATGTTTTGCCTGTTAACAAAACTATGCATTTCGTCAGTGTCTGGTAGAGAAAAATGGTGCAATTACATAATAGAAAGTGTTATATGAGTGAATGAAAAACATTCTAAAGTGCTTTATGAAACCTAGGTAAGATTAAAAAGGCCCGGGTCAAATGTGGATCGTTTATCATCAAAGTCAAAGTCAAAGTCAACTTTATTGTCAGAACTGCAATATGTACAGGACATACACAGGATTGAAATTGCGTTTCTCTCAGTCCCTCGGTGCAACAGTAACCATCTAAACACTAAACACTAAAACATTTAATAAACATAAGCATAAAATAGTAAAAGTGTAACACTGTCCTGAGTTTTTTCATAGTAGTATAAAAGTATGAAAATTTACACCAACACTGAAACACCAAACACCCCTAAAACACCAAACACCCAATGAACATAAGCATAAAATGAAATAATAAAAGTGTAATACTGTCCTGAGTTTTTTCATAGTAGTATAAAAAGTATAAAAAGTATATCTATAAAATAAACTGAAGGTTCTAGCATTGACATTTGCAAAGAGTGGCACAGCAGCATATGAGTTAATGTACACAGTATATGTATGAGGTAGTTGATGTTGGTATAGAGGCAAAGTGGCATATGCAGTGAGGCACATAAGGCACATTTGGCATCCTTAGATATCATTTGACCATATGTGACAATTTCATGTATTTATATAACAAAAGAGGTCATTCACAAGTTTTAAAGGTAGAAAAAGGCAGAGTGATGGTACATACTAGAAAGTACGAGTGTCATCCAAACAGTAAGCCTTTAATGTGAAAGAAGTGGCTTTATTATTTTGAACGAACATGACTTCTATGTCAAAGTAAAATTGTATTGTTCTTTTGTTGCCATTGAAAAAAGGTAAGATAAGTTTGTGTTTTGGTATCACGTTTCAGCTGATCAGAAAATCTGTTTATCCTCCTCTCTGGGTTCTTTAAAATGCTGTTTGACAAACTTCAAGCATGTTTCCTTAAATTTCATCACTCCAAGTGAGGGCTGGGTCCTTGGCTGCACTACTGACCAAGGCTTTATTTATTTAGTTTGATGACAACTGAGTTAAAGAAAATGTGATCTTTTTAAACTTGTCATTTTTGGGACTAATGAGTCCACTGTCTTTGTCAGAATATTCCATCCACCCACTCATCCAGCAACCCTAAGAGGAAACCCAGACATTCTTCTCCCCAGCAACATTATCCAGCTCCTCCTGGGGAGTCCATACCTCTGCATGGAAGAAACTCCACAGACAGACACATGGAGTCTCAGGACTCTCCTCAGGAGAGCCATGAGATTTTTATCTGCCTGTGAATTTAGGTGCATGAATGGAGAATCTGATGCAGTTGACTACACTGTCTTGATATTAGGTGCTAATTTTTGGATATTGAGCACACATTTGTGCCTCGGCTGAATTCCAAGCACGCTTCTGGCATTTCTATCTTCACCACCAAGGAAAACCACAGCTAACAAAACCACATTCCTAAGCACTAATTTTGCCAAAAGACACAAAGGTTTGTGTTCTATTTCTTACTAGAGGACAGCAAGGAAACTGAGAAGAGTTGGACACTTATGGACCGAAAATGTTTCACATAACTATTGTAACGCAGAGCAAAAACGACTAAAAAAACCCTCAGGATAAGGAGTTGGCTTTCTATTTCGTGTATCTTGGCAGTGGGTCAAAGGATTACAGTATAGACCTCCTTCCAACAGAGGAAACATTTCACAGTTGTAATTCTTCCAACTCAGAGTGGATTTGTGGGATGTGTGCTAATCCAAGTGCCACTGTGTGGGGTGTGGAAATGGTGTAAGTGGTCTGAAAGAGGAAAAAAAACACTTGTAAATAAAAGCTCTAATTGTTTAAAATGCCAGTCACAATGATAAAAGGGTCTACAGTACAAAGGTCAGTTAATATGATGACAAAACAAAGAATACCAAAGATTTTGGCAACATGAATAAACTGTTATAACCAGATGTACCATATGTTTAAACTGAAAACAGATTCACCCTACTGTTTATTGTTGTTTTAACTTGCTAAACATTTGATTTCATGCATTTCATCTAGGGGTGGCCCAATATCAGTTTTTACAAAACCGGGTACGAGTACTTCAGTTTGTGTACTCGCTGATAGCGAGTACCGATACTAAGTACTTACTGAGTTAGAACATAAACATTACTCAATGACTTAAAAACACATTTATTTTATTTAGAACAAGATGGCTCTCCTTACTTAGAGCCCTACAGTCTGGGAGTGTGCTAAGATGGAGTGTTTAAAATGTCCACCTATTTTATGTCTGACAGAAACCTCTTCAGCTCCTCTGAGCTAAAAACCGATGGTTACCTTTTCAACAAAGTGACAGGATCCTGGAGAGCCCTCATGTCCTGCTGAGATGCACGCGGCAGGATACGCCATGGATCCATGGAGAGTTTGGGAGCTGATGTGTCTTTTCGTTTTGTCTCAGGAGAACACCAAAGACGTTCACCAAAGACAAAGGAATTTGTTGGAAAAATTTATATGAATTAGCATAATGTGTATTGTATCAATTATTAATTATGTATTAGTATTAGTATTAGTATTAGTATTAGAAAATTAGAAAGAGTTAGTCATTTTGTACTGCTGGTGAAAGATTATTATTGTTTAATCTGATTGTTTGAAAAAAGGGGCAGATATAATAAGATTTATTCTTCTTTCTGCTACCTTTCATTTTTTTACATTGTGTACGTATCATTAATGCGATTGTCTTGTATTGTGTTTCTTTTGTAAAAAAAATGAACAAATTTAATAAACATAAACATAAACGTTTATATAACTGGATTCATGATAGCAGGGTTTCTGCTTTCTAGCATTGGCGGATTCTTATGTTATCGGCTATTAAAGAAGACAGCGACAGCAGTTTCAGCAATGGCAAAACTGCAGAGTCAGTGTGAAGGTTTGGTTTGTGCTTCGAGTACTCAAAACCAGCTGATTTACGAGCTAAACCATAAGATGGCAGCGATTTGTGAGAATTGCAGGCCACCTGCAGTTTCTGGGACTCGCATGACGACCTTGGAGGAGGCTTGTAAGCATGGACCAGTGGAATGCCCACTAATCTGGCGATTTTGGATCTTGAAAGTACCAGCAAATCTCAAGGCTGACAAGAAAAGAACAGTCTGCCTGAAAAAAAAAATCAACAGTTGTGGCTTATCTGAATCTGACTTCCCTGGTTGGCCTTGAAAACAGGCAGACTTCTCAAATTTCTCCTGGGATATGTGTAAACTAAGGAGATGCTTCGTCTATTGCAAAACCCCCTGGTAGCAGCAATGTGCACTCCGCCCATCTTTTGGACGACTGTACAAACACAATTTCACTGTATTTTGGCACAATGATAATAAAGCTTATTCTTATTCTGATTAACAGCCAGCCAGTGTGAGCGACACACAGGAGGCTAGGGAGGCCAGCATCACCCAGCGCCTTTATCATGTTTTTAGCATTGCCTCTGAGAACAACATGAACAGAACTTTTGGGAATATTCCATGTTTGAAGCATTTCATCAAACACACCTGCTATAGTGCTGCTAGTGTGCAAACCCCCAAGCTGCTTTGCCTGTAACACGGCTCTCTGGAGTCAAATCTTCAATAATCCACTGTGCAGTTAACCTAATAATAGAAAATGGAATTACACTGCTCGGACAAACATCCGTAGTCAAACTGAATGCAGAAACGTCCTGCAACAGGCTGTTGATTTTTATTTTTTTTCCAAGGCTCCAATACCTTGAGAAGACAACGAAATCCAGAATCATCCACCACTGAAAATGGCTGGTCATCAAGAGCGATGAAATGGTTAAGAGCTTCAGTTATCATTACCGCATGTGGATTGTCTGGAGCCATTTTGTCACATTTCTGGAGAACTTGCTGCAGCGTTGGTTGTGATGTGCTGCTAGCAGCAGCAAACTCTTTGAACTCCGCCTCGTTTTTTGTCTTCATGTGCTTAAAATTACTTGTGTAAACTATTATTGTTTGCACCTCCTCTTGGCAGTTTAGCTGAGCACAGCAGACAATCTACTTTTTATTATCCTCTGTGTTTATCTTAAAATATCTCCAAACTACAGACATTTCCTAAATTTTCAGTCACTTGCGCAGAGGAAGCAGAAATGGCGTCACCCAGTATATAAGTGATATAGGTCCCTTGTATCGGGGCATTTTTTTATGAGTATGAGTACTAAACAAACAATAAACAATAGAAAACAAAAGAGAGAGAATATTCTCTCTCTTTTGTTTTCTATTGTTTATTGTTTGTTTGTTTATTGTTTAAGGAAATTCTACCATTGCTGTTCATTGTTCTTTAGTTTTAGCAGGTCGCTTTCGTAAATGAGCCCATGAGGTTCAAAAGATTTACCTGACTAAATAAAGGTTGAATGAATGAATGAATGAATGAATACTTGTAAAAATGCTGGTATCAGGCCCGATAATGATACCAGTACTGTATTGGTATTGGGACACAGCTAATTTCATCTAAAGAATTTCAGTTAGAAGAAGTCATTTGACAGCTTTCATACTGTTATAAAAGTGGATTTTATTGAAAGAACAAAATCAGACTCATAAAGTTGCAAATGTTTAAGCAAGGGAGTACAGTAAAGTTATGTTTATACATTATAAATCTATAGTAAAACTGGAGTTAAACAAGACTACCGCATATGGAACATTATACGCCCATCAATTAACTATTATACAAATATACAGCAATCTATAGCACTGGCATGGACAAGCAAAGACCTTGTATAACATTTGATCTTAAATTGTGAGCTTGACCTCGGAGCTGTGGTAATGACAAGTGTATGTGACAACGTGTCTAGTGATGAGCATATGTGTATCAAGTTTAATCAAATAATCTTGAGTGGATCAGATGTTAGGGCCCGGGAAAGAGAATATTTTACGGACATACAGAGACTACTGTATACCATAATACGTCCTGCCTTTGATGGGCACATGATAAAGAAGATAAAAAGACAAGAAACTGAATACTTTGCTGAGACTACAAGGGAGTACAAAAACAGAGGAGATGGAAGACACAGAATCCAAAATACATGTATAATAATTTTTATCCTGAGATGTCAGAAAGGAAAAGGGAGAAAGTAGAAAAGGGGAAAGATTTCTGGTAGCTGGAAGAGAAGAAAATCAAAAAATAAAGAAGTCCTGCCATTTTTCTGCAATGTTTTTATACTGCATTTAGCACAAAAAGTGGGGCGTGAGCAAAAGAAAAATGGAAATTATGAGGGAATATTACATTGGCTAGAACCAACCACTTAAATAAACCTATACAGTATGAATCTACAAAACAAAGTGAGAAACGACGCAAAAGAATAACCAGGAATCACTCGTTTATACACCTATTTGCACACAATACACGCATAAGAAAAGAAAAAAACCAACTTGAGCTTTACAAAAATGCAAATAATAAGAAAAGGATAAAGAATGTGGCAGATGGAAAGGAAGGAGGGAGGATTAAAGGTGATAAGGTGTTAGAATCCTTTGCTGGCGAGACACATCCAAGAGTCGCTCAACCGGTGCCAGCTTGGAGAAGCTTGTTGTCAAGCCGTGACTCTGCTTATTCACTGCTACTGCTTTATGCTAAAGGTTTTAACCAAATAAAAACTGAGGTAGTATTATTAACTGTGTTAGTTGCTATAATAAAGCACAAGCATTATTGGTAATTACTTCTTTTAAACAGAGAAATGATAGTGATTTTGAATAACAAATTGTTCATGATGAGGACCCGCACACTGGATGTAATGGTGTGCTCATTTGAACTCGGAAGTTGGAATTTCCAAGATCAAAAGTTGAAAATATAAAAATAATAATAAAAACACAGCCAGGTAGTAAAATGATATTTCCTAAACCATCCATCCATTATCTTTAATGGCTTCTTTCTTTCCAGGTTGTTGGGGTCATGGGTGCCCATGACCAGCAGTTACTGTGTGAGAGGCGAGGGACACTCTGGACAGGTCTTCTGTCCATCATCGGGACACATAGAGACAAACGAGACACTTGTTCACTCTCTAACTCACACCCAGGGACAGTTTACCAGTCAGACTAACATGCAGGTTTGTGGTCTAAGGGAGGAAACTGGAGTACCCGGAGAAAACCCACGCATGCACAGAGAGAACATGTAAACTCCACCCAGAAGAGTCCCCAGCTGGGATTTGATTGAGCAACCTCGCTGAGAGGTAACAGCTCTACCAAATGAGCAACCGTGCCGCCCCCTTTACTAAATCTTTCTGTAAAATCCAAAGCAACAATACTTGTGTCGTAGCAGCATCTATGGGAGGAGGAGGGAAAAAAATGGCATAACCTTCAGTGTTCCCCCTACCGTAAGACAAGCAGGGCGCCCCACACTCTGCCTACTGAACTGCTCCATACCCACCACCCCATCGAGAACTGTCGGCACTGACGTAGCGCTAAGCTAGTGGCACGCAATACACATGCACTAGCTAAAAAGCGACAGAGGTAGCGATCAGTTTCCCTCATGATGAGCTGTGTCACCCCATCCCCCCGCTCAAAAATTATTAACAGTGCTCGGTATGAACAGCTTGCAACACAGATGTGACATGTCTCCACCACCCCGTCGACAAAAATCACAAAAGAGTGCCCTGCTAAGGCAAGTAAACTAGGGGAAACACATCCCAAACAAATGGAGATTTAGCTCAGTGACAGAATGCTTGCTCCATGTGTATGAGGTCCTGGGTTCAGTCCTCAACGTCTCTTAACAAAACTTTAAAATCATTTAACTTTGTTGCCAAATAAAAAACATTTAAATGACTGTTTTTTTAATGAAACTGTACACGTCCTTGATCCCAGTTTTCACGTTGCAGTCTCTGCTTCAGTTTGTATGGGTGTATTAGTTCATTTGAGTACAGGTGGTCCCCGACTTACAACGGCCTCGACTTACGATGTTCCGGACTTACGAACGCGCTTACGAACAGTACTGTTGTACAGTAAATACAGCACTGGAATGTGTTTTTAGATGAAAATGTGTTAGCTAACCATTTGCAAATAAAGTTCTGTGCATGTTTATGAACCAGTATGTACGCTTGTTCAGTCTCATGTTGATAAACGGGTGTGCGGCGCAGCGTTAGCATACATTTTCCGACTTACGACCAAAAATCCGGACTTACGAACGCCACGTGTAACACGTTCCGACTTACGAATTTTCGAGTTACAACGGTGCGTAGGAACGGAACTTGTTCGTAAGTCGGGGACCACCTGTATTTAAAACAACTGAACCGTCATTGCTTTGGTGTCATAATCCCTGAGTAAAATCTGTTAAATGTAATACAGCTGCATCTCCTCACTCATTTTTTTTTTTTACATCTGCATTCATCTGACAGATAAGCATCAACAGTGAGATCAATTCCTGAGTTAATCAGATGATGAAGGACAAAAGGAAGAAGGAAATGAAGAAGCACACATTAGAGAAATGGGTCTAATTTTTTTTTCTAATCATGAGTATGGATTCATATCTCCAGCTTACTCATACTGTAACTGCACATTACAGCTGTGGTGCATTCAAACACCTGTCTAATTTTCATTCTTTCAACCTTTATTTAGGCAGGTCAATCCCATTGAGCCTCAAGGACTCATTTACAAGAGACCTGGTATTTCTCATTTCTTAGGAGCAAACTGGAGACACTGTGTTAAATGCTGCTGGAAACATGTTTATAAATATCTGTAAATAAATTACTGGTAATTCAAATATTTGAGATGTAATTTAACGTGCTAATGTGTCAGTGTGAGGGGCATATGTTTTAGTTATAATAAACTGTGAGTCCATTTTGCATTTAAGGCTATGTGAGATTATGTTTATCTTGGAGTGTTTGCCTGTCTTTGTAAAAAAAAAATACATGCTGAACAGATTTTAATGAAGTTATCATTGGATGTACCTCTACAGCTGTTGGAGTCAACCCAATTCAAGATTGCCAACACAGCTAATCGATCTCAGTAAACCCAGAAATGGCTACAACTCCATCAGTTTAATACATATTGACCTATAATTTGGTGTGGTAGTAGCTGAGTCATCCCTATTACTGTACATAGAACTCATGTAAGGTTTTGTTTAAAACGTTTGCATGCAAGGCCGCCAGCAACATGCATTTTATTTTTTCTAAAAAAAATTTTTTTTACCAGTAAAGAGATAGTCCTGAAAACAGGTACCGACTCTGAGGCAGCACCGACACTTTCGTGGTCAAACATATTTGTGAACCATTCTGTGTGTGCTTCTGCGTGCATGTAGCCTGGTTAAAACCAGACCCTTGTCCTTCACTTCGCTTCGGACTAGGGTCTGGGACTTCTCCCATAGACAAGGATTTCTCCGGTAGATTTTTGACCGGACCAATCAGAGAACAGAAGGCAGAGTTTTGTTAGTTTAGCCTGGCGAGGTCCAGGCTATCATATAAATAGCTCAGAAACCACTCGGTGGATATATTTTCTGCTACCAGTGTGTAATTACAGGTAGTCCCCGAATTACGAGCGCTCTGATCTACGAGGTTCCAGACTTACGAGCTGGCGAATTATTGGAAAAAACGCAAAAAATACTGAGTTTTCCTGTGTTTTTTCACCACAGTTCGTTAGCTAAACATGTGGACACACGTTTCCGATCATTTTTATGCACTCATAAGCAGTTTTTCGATGAAAAACGAGTGTTTGTAGTCGCGCTAGCAAAACCGTTCCAATTTACGAGCGAATTTCCGGATTTACGAGAAGCGTGGCGGCCGTTCCAAATTACGAGATTTCCGGTTTACGAGCGCCTCGTTGTAACGGATCTCGCTCGTAAATCGGGGACTACCTGTATATGGCTCTAATTTACTGACTGTTGGCCTGGATGAAACATTTGAGATAAAATTCGATTTTTTATCATTTATTTTCGTAGCGCACCCGAGGCTGTTTGGAAAATGTCAAACCGAAACTATTTAAATCCAGCAGATTTGACCATTTCGTGAATTGATTTAGGAACTGTTAAGCTCAGGAACACTTCTGATATAACGTCAGCTAAGAAATATATTTTTTCTCAGCAAAGAAATAATAGTTTTTTACCTTGTTTTCTTGAAAATTCCTTCGTGGCGGCAGCCATTTTAACTGACGACGTCAGTCGACGTCGTTCAAAACTCCGCCTTCTGTTCTCTGATTGGTCCGGTCAAAAATCTACCGGAGAAATCCTTGTCTATGGGAGAAGTCCCAGACCCTAGTGCGAAGCGAAGTGAAGGACAAGGGTCTAGTTTTAACCAGGCTAGCGTGCATGTATACGAGGACAAAAATGTTTACCTTCAGGCTGAATAAGAAAAGCCAAATAAGAAACCTATTCACGAGGGAATGGCGGCTGCACTGGTGGAGGATCCGCCAGTGAATAGGATAATACAGCATCTGCATAAATAAACCTTCTTCAGATGCTGCTTGAATAGAACAAAGGCTGTTTTTAACTTGGATTAGATATAAATATGTGGGTGAAATGAATGTTTTGACAGAGTTGGTATTTAAATGAAATAGAGGACTTGACAAAGCTGACAAGTAATGTGAAAAAGACTAACGTCATTTGAATAAGTGTTTGTCAGAATATGATGAGGAAACAAATTTGGCGAACGGTTTGTAAAGGCTTTAAAAGAAGCGTTGAGACTCATGAATTTCTATAAGAGGGTTAGACACAAATAAATGCACAAGCTCAACCATATGCTTACAAACTCAGAAAAAATGGGCTGAAAACAACCAGTAGAACTATGCAAATATACACAAAATTAAGTGATCAGGCACATAAACACGTTTATTTTTTGTTGGTGTGTCGAATGGATCCAGTTTTATCTTTTATTTTGAGTAACCACTTTAAAGGCATTAAAGAGAAATTCATTTTGGTTCAGTTGAAAGTTCCATCCATCCATCCATCCATCCATCCAACCATTATCTTGTGCTTGTTCTAAAGTCAGGTCGCGGGGGCAGCGGCTTGATCAGGGAGGTCCAGACATCTCTCTCCACAGCCACCTCTTCTAGCTATTCTGGGGGGGTCTCAAGGCATACCCAGGCCAACCAAGAGACATAGTCTCTCCATCGTGTTCTCCTCCCAGTCGGACATGCCTCCCTAGGGAGGTGCCCAGGAAGCATCCTTACCAGATGCCCGAACCACCTCAACATACCGGTACTCCTCTCGATGTGAAGGAGCAGCGGTTCTACTCTGAGTCTCTCCTGGATAACAACTTCTCAGCCTATCTCTAAGGGAGAGTCCGGCTATCCTGCAGAGGAAACTCATTTCAACCACCTGTATCCACGATCTCATTCATTTGATTACTACCCAGAGTTCAAGACCACAGGTGAGGGTAGGAATGTAGACTGACCGGTAAACAGAGAGCTTTGCCTTACAGCTCAGCTCTCTCTCCACCACAATGGACTGGTACAGTCAGCAATACTGCAGCCGCTGTACCAACCAATCTGTCAGTCTCACGCTCCATTTTTCCCTCACTCGTGAACAAAACCCTGAGTTACTTGAATTCCTCCACTTGAGGCAGAACCTCACCCTCAACCTGAAGAGAGCAATCCACCCTTTTCCGGATGAGGACCAGGCCTCAGTTTTGGAGGCGCTGATTCTCATGCCAGCCGCTTCACACTCGGGAGCAGCCGAAAGAAGAAGAAAAAAGTATGTCATGTGACATCAAGTTGTGATGTAAAGCTTGTGTGCAGGCGAGCGAGTGAGGTGATCTTAAATCCCTACTGCATAGACTCTGGTTCATAAGTACCGGTACAACATGGCAGTTTTTGTAAATGAGATCATGTTTCTCCAATTTTGAACAACAGCAGGAGGTAGAGATGTTTTCCAAGGTTCAAGGTTCTTTACTGTCATTCACATCCCATGTGGTACATGGGATGGAACAAAATTGTGTACACAGGCTCACCGTGTTTCCATCAAGGTTTCTTGATGCGCATTTTGAAGTATCGCATCAGAAAAGGTGAATGGAAACGGCACGATTCGAATTAACTTCCTCTAATTCGCAAAAAAGTTGATACGCTCGCTTGAGGTGGTTTTTGGGTTTTTCGAAACAGAGCTGATGCGCAAAACGAGAGATGGAAACAGATTTGCCGACTCAGTTCTGACGTAGCGAACATTCACGTCATGTGACTGATCAGCTGTTTCCGCTGTAACATCGCTAAAACTAGTTGGCATGACAGAATAAATACAACTTGCCCGATAGCAACACATTCCTGAAATATTCTCTCCATTTTGCCGAGATGTGTGGTTCGGTTCCTGTTTTCAACCGCTACTTCCTGTTTACTGTAGACATGCGTAACGCTGACGTCTGACGTAATGCCGCTTTGCGTGGCCTGGTGGATTCGCTTCAAGCCAGTTGATGGAAACACTTCTGATTCGCATTAATTTTTATTTACATAATTGCGAATTTTCAAAAATTCGCTCAAAATTCGAATTGAAAATAGATGGAAACACGGTTACAGTTACATCATACAACAGCAACAATATTAATTGTAAAAGAAAGAATAATAAGGATCTAAGATATAAACTAAGAAAAACACTAAACTAAGAAATACGCTAATAGTGTAAAAACAATATGCCGAAAGGTTGACGTTTTTACGTTGATTGTTTTATGTATGTTTTGACATTTTTCTATAGTTAGATTTATTCTTTTAAATGAGTAGACTTTGATTAGACTTTTATATTTTATATATACTCTTGGGCTCTGTTACTAAAGTTCATCTGTTGTCAAAGACTAATGCAAGCCTTTCTTTTGTTTCAAGGTTCTTAAAATCATAGGTAGGAAGATGGATTGTTGAAGTGTTGATGAACTCTTCTGTATTCAGTAGACCCCCCAAATTTGCAAATGGTATGTTCTTGGAGTACCCATAAATCATGAAAAACCACAAGTTTTGGACATTTAACTGTTTATTGCCAAGTACACTTCTACATTGAAGGAATTTACTTTGGTGTTCTTTTGTTACACATACATTTAAATTACAATTTGAATAAAGGAAATATTAAATCGTGTCATCTGGACCAGTTTCTTTAAGTGAGAAACATTTCCCATCCAAAAGACTTCATCAGTCTACGGCCTGCCAACCAGAGCTGTCTCATAAGTAGCCTTTACTGCTGTGTTTCAAGCCAACGTCTTGTTGGAATCTCAGAAGTAGGCTTTTAACATTTGCAAACAGGGCACACCTGTCCAAAACAATCAATCATCGTGTATAACAATCAAATGTTTTAAGCCAGATGCCCAACTTGCTACTCACAGAACAGCCCGAGGACAACCAAGGCCAAAATGGTTCAGAAAAAAGGTTTGTAAGCCCAATCATCCAGGTAGATAACAACAAAACAGGTTAAATCATGTCTTTTTTGTTGTTATCTACCTGGATAATTGAGCTTACAAACCTTTTACAATGTGACTAAATTGGTGAGTACATTAAGGAGTCTGGGTTGTACGCTCCACACTCAGGATCTGGCGCTTAAGTTGCACTCTCTGCACGTAAGCACTTGCTAACCAAGATAAATTATGTTTTTTTTTAAATTCATTCAACCTTTATTTATACAGGCTAGCCTCGTTGAGTCACGGGGACTCATTTACAAGAGGGACCTGTCTCACTCACACCAAACAACCATCCACTCTCACACTCACACCTAGGGTCAATTTAGAGTCACCAATCAGCCTAACAAGCATGTTTTTTGGTCTGATGTGAACTCACAGGGGGAGTAAAAGGGCTTCCAGGTTGGGAAAACAGTGTTACAGGATCACTGTCACATCAGTACAACAGTACCAGCACATTGCTAATGAAAAGAAAGAGAAATACACCTTTCACTTTGCCAGATAGTTCCAAGATGCAGTTCGCATTTCTGTTTTCCCCACCAATAACTTTAGGTCATCCATTGTGTTGCTCAGTGAGCGCAAGCTGAAAAGAAAGATTCCAGGTGGTGATGGGTGCAGATATGATAATTAGCTGTGCAGTACAGTACAATGAAGGTATTTAACAAAGATAGCAGAGGATTTATAGCTCCTTGTGTGAAAATTACCGTATTTATCGCCCCAAAATAATAAATAAATACAGTAAAGGGAAAAAATGTTGAGGATAGTTGCTGTTTCCACAAACCATTACAGTATTATAGTTTCCAAGGAAAAATCTGTGAATTCTGAACCACGATTTTGTGTGGTTCACTATCATAAAAATAAAATAATTCTGACTTGTCAGTCCATTTATGCCAATAAAAAAGAAAAGTAGAAACACATGGATCTTGATAAAACAAAAGGGGATGTAGCTCAGTGGTAGAGCGCATGCTTTGCATGCATGAGGTCCTGAGTTCAATCCCCAGCATCTCCATCAAAAACATTAAATCAACTAACTTTGGGAAAAAATGCTTTTAACTTTATGGGTCACTGCTGGAAATAAGCAGCATAGATAGCATCAATAGAGTCTGAGTGGAGCCACTTTCAAAGTAGATTTCTACATGTCACTGGAGACAAGACAACAGCAATCTATCACTTCTATGCTCCTCACTATGTTTGTTTGTCTAAGACAGGGGTCTGAAACTTTTACGATCAAAGAGCCATTTTTACGCCTTCGTTAACTAAATTAAAAGTGTTCAGAGCCGTAACAACACTTTACAACTGTGATTATCAACTGCTGGCCCATTGGCCACTTTAGGCTTGTTGGAGGAGGCTTTGTGGCCACTAGGGGTGATTAAAGCTACAAATATCTAATGGTTTTTAACATTTATTGATATTTTTACATTTTAAGACAAATGAAAAGACCAGATTCTTGTAAAGAGAGGGAGGGGGGAATACTTTTTTTTTTTTTAAACTGTGACCTATGTAATTATGAAAAATCAAGTACAGTACTTTTGGAGGAAAGATGAAACGTTTCTACAAATTACTGTATATATACTTTTTCTGAATGTCCAGAGGACCAGCATTACCTTTTTTAGATTTTTCTACCTGGATTATTGAGCATGCATCAGGATAAGTACAGTAGTCCCTCGATAGCAGGGGATCCGTACCCTAAAGCCCCGCAATAACTGAAAAAAAAAAAAAAAGCAAAGTAGAAATACGTAGTAGCACAAGTAAGGTAGTAAGTAGTTGTACATTTTAGTATACCGTCTATCGTATACCGTCTATCTATCTATCTGTCTGCGTCTATCGTATACCGTCTATCTGTCTGTCTGTCTGTCTGTCTGTCTGTCTGTCTATCTATCTATCTAGATAGATAGATAGATAGATAGATAGATAGATAGATAGATAGATAGAAAGTAGATATATATTAAGGTGTTTTAAACCCTTGCCACACTCTTGCAATATTCTAAACAATGTTCCTACACTCTAAACGCTGTAAAAAAGCACAGAATGTCATGATTTCAGCTCTCTGTCTCCGGCTGCACCCTCGGCCACACCCACTTCTCTGCTCTGCATGGAGATCAGCAGATCAGCTGCAGGAGGAAGCTCCTCCCACAGCTGTGGGGTGCACACAGGTGTTAAATAATTTAAAATAATTTCTTTTAAATTAAAATCCCATGCCGGTCACGTGGCTCATCCATCAATCAGCCATTATTATATGTTTCAGTGTTTCAATGTTTAGATGTTTACTGTTGCACCGAGGGACTGAGAGAAACGCAATTTCGGTCCTGTGTATGTCCTGCACTGTACATATTGCAGATCTGACAATAAAGTTGACTTTGACTTTGACTTTGACTTTGATTATGTGTAGCATCCAATCTTATTTTGAAAAACCGCAACAGAGTGAATCTATACGAAAAATGAAATGTGAAGTAGCGAGGAACTACTGTATAGAAATAATGTGAATATGTTTTACTCCTTGTACTTGTTCCAGTATTCACATATCTGCAAAAGAAACAACGGAAAAACGCTAAAACTAGTCCTTTTTTGTTTTTAAATAAAAATAAAATTCAGTTTTATGTTAGCTTTGGTCAAAGCTTGAAAGAGCCGTTAAGAAGGCACCAAAGAGCCGCAGGTTGCAGACCCCTGGGAAGCCCCCCTGTTCTGATAATTACTTCCAAAAATCCTCTCAATCACAAAACAAAGGAGTCTGATTCTGTTTTGATGAACAGCTTGTGTGAGGAAGATGAACAACTGTGAGCTACGTCAAGAAAATAACACCAACGTTTTAAGATTGAATAGAGTAAGCTGTCTTGCTTCTTCTTCTCTCCTAGAAATCCACAGCAACAATAAAAGGAAGGAAGTGAAGGAGAGCTCATATTTATCTAGTCTGGGGTGTGAAATGTACTGCCTTAACAGGAAAGTTTCCAGGAATTTCCTCATGCATGCAAAGTTTATGGTTAATCAGAATGACCCAGCTTATTATCTGCTCTTTCCTTCTCATTTACACATCCTCAGTGTGTAATTTACTGTGCCACAGATTGTGTAAACACAGGATAATGAGTGGTTTTGAAAAGACAGGAACATATTCATCTACTTTTATATTAAAGACTAACTAGATATTTTTTAACATGTCTCCTCTCTCATATTGGCATGCTTCCTTCATTGAAGCGTGAGCCTTTTTGTGAGTACAGGGAACCCCCGATTTACGAACGAGTTAGGGACCTAAGAACGGTTCGCAGCTCGATTCTACCGTAGCTAGGGGGTGAAAATAAAATAATAATAAAATAGCGTCCAGTTCTAGGTCGTGGAAATACCGCTAACGGAGCGCGCACACACATTTAAGCATGTACAGTAGTGTACTGTAATGTTAAACATTGCTATTCACATTTACAGAATAAATAAAAATATATTTTCTTACTTTGAGATGGTCAAAGCCGACATCTTAGGTTGCCATGCGTTGATTGTTGTCGGGCCGAGCAGCGCGGCGGCCGGCCAGTGAACCACCGCAGCTGCTCCAGACCTGTGTTAGCTAGCTGGCTAGCTTCTGCTAGCCAAGCCATGAGCTGGTGTTGGAGCGGCGGCGCGATCAATCTGCAGCTCCTGCTCCAGCCTGAGACGTCCACAGAGCTCACAGAGCGATTCCAGCTAGTAATTAATCCATATGATGCGATCCTGGTCACCAGTGTTCAAAGGCCGGCTCCCGTGTTAGCTCCCGTGTTAGCTTCTGGAGCTAGCCAGGCCAGAGCCTGGCCGGAGGTGTTCGCGAGGCGGCCTGGCACGATCGGCGATAAATCCGCTGCTGCCTGAGACATCCACAAAGTTCACAGAGACGTTTCCAGCTAGTAATTAATCCATATGAGGCCATCCTGGTCACCAGTGTTCAAAGACCGGCTCCCGGCAGCTAACCTAAAATGGCGTCCGGTGTTCTACATTAATTTGTGACCGGAGACCCCCGTGACTGAACCTAAAATGGCGTCCGGTGTTCTACATTAATTTGTGACCGTGTAAACTGAAGACCTACTTCCTGCTGCCCAAGATTGCTCAAAAATGATCAGAAATGATCATTTTTATCATAATTATTATTTATAAAGCCTTTAAAACAACCACATCTGCAACAAAGTGATGTACACATGAAATTAAGAACATTTAAACACAAAAAAATATAAAAATATATATATATTTTTTTAATACAGTAATTTCATATTTTTATTAAATATGATACGTTCGTCGGTCCCGTTGTTCGTAGGTCGATGGAGTCGTAACTAGGGGTGATGGGGATTTTAAACCCCTGTTACCTTAATAAAAACCACACAAAGATAAACAAGAGAACAGTGTTAAATCAGACAAACAACTTTGCAAAGGGGAATGGCTTTTAATGTCTTTTGAAACTTAGTTTTGGTCTCAAATACATTGTCCTGCACAATTCCAAATTGTACTGGACATGACAAGCTATTTAAACAAGAAGCAGGTGGAGTTTGACAAGCTCTGACGTCTTACAGATAAAACAAACAAGTCGTGTTTCTGATCCTACAAGAACATCTTATCCAGACATTGTCAAGGCTAGAAGACTGTCTTTTCTGTATCAGAGAAAAGCAAACAACATGTTTGTACTATCAAATATAAGTGTTAAAAGGGAACAGAGAATATTTGATATAAGTGAGCTGGGTTATAATTATTGGGTCAGAGTAATTAGTTTTAGATGATAAATATTGAACATCTCCATCATTTCATCCTCTTTATCATATATAAACTGATCATTATCAATCAGGTGAGCGGTGCGGAAAACAACCTCTGAGGCCGAATTTCTAATTAGAGGCAAAAACTCACACCACCGTCCCGTGCCTCCACAGTAACGCCCTGACAAATTCAGGATCACATTTTTAGGATGGTTTGAGAGATATAAAGTTTTGGATAACTCTGTGGTGATGATTGTCATATTGCATGACTTATTTCAATATTTGTGAGAAATAAAGATTTTGATTTTGAGGAGAATTTTGCAATGAGTATGGTCTCACTTTATGGCTTATGTCAAAAGTTTTAAAAGGAATAATATATTTAGCAGGGATTAGTCTATTTAACCACAAAAACTAAGCTTTTTCCAAAGAAATAGAACTTTTGAGAAGAAACATATATATATAAAAAGAACTAATCTATTTGTGTTAAACAAATAAAAGAAATAAGCTATTTAATTTGTTTTAAAATAAAAAGAACCAATCTAATTTGTCTTAACCAAAGAACCAATCTAATTTGTTTTAACCAAAAAACCAATCTAATTTGTTTTAACCAAAAAAGAACCAATCTAATTTGTCTTAAACAATTAAATAGAACTCATACACTTTCAAAGATGTGGGAAATAATTCTCAAACACACAACAAAATAGCCCTTTATGGGCACAAAAATAAAATAAACTTTTAGTTAGTTACTGTGGGTAACTCCTTAACTTAACTTAAACTAAATTCTGTAATCGGCTATAATAATAATTGTTTCTTTAAACATAAAATAAAATTCCATTCTTACTATCTAAAACATTTGTATTTAATGGCAAAAACAACACAACAACAAATGATTTCATTCTTCAGTGAAAATGAGTAATCACTCACTCTGATTTGAGGTTATTTTAATTAGTAAGTTATTCTGAATTAGCATGATCATCAAAATGAGTAGCAGGAGACGGAGACGTTTTATACTCACCTAAAATACTTTACCTTTTTCATAGTCTGTAGAAAAAGTCTAAACATACATACAGACATAGACAGACATATACGTACAGACAGACATACATACATATAGACACACATACATATATACATATAGACGGACATACATATAGACATGCATACATATATACATATAGAATTTACAATAAAAACATGTGGTTCATGTGCTCAAAATAAGTCCAGTCTATAGTCAGGGTCAGTCGTGTTTTAAAAATATAGAACCACCACATTTCAAAATTAACCTTTCAAATCAACCTGTTGAATAGATCCAAAACTCCAGGGCGTCCCCCATCTTTTCTCTTTGGATCTGTTAAAAAATAAATACCTGTTTATCAAATGACATATACATACCTGTTTATTAAACAACATACATAAAAGCAATGTGGTTTGTAGGTTTATCTGATTTATCCTACAGTACAACGTGCTTCTTAAATGATCCTTTAAATGGCTATGCTGTTGAATATAAAAATCTAAAAAGTTATTTTTTGTATAACTGATCAT
>JBBPBX010018128.1:12470-32405 GCA_038048925.1 Garcialebias charrua
ATGAGGGTGGGAACGTAGATCGATCGGTAAATTGAGAGCTTTGCCTTTCGACTCAGCTCTCTCTTCACCACGACAGACCGGTACAGCGCCCGCTTCACTGCGGACGCTGCACCTATCCGCCTATCGATCTCACGCTCCAGTTTTCCCTCATTCGTGAACAAGATCCCGAGATACTTAAACTCCTCCACTTGGGGCAGGACCTCCTCCCCGACCCGGAGAGGGCATGCTACCCTTTTCCGGCTCAAGACCATGGCCTCGGATTTGGAGGAACTGATCCTCATCCCGGCCGCATCGCATTCAGCTGCAAACCGCTCCAGCGAAAGCTGTAGATCACGAGCTGATGAAGCCAATAGGACCACATCATCTGCAAAAAACAGAGAAGCGATTCTAAGGTCACCAAAACGGATCCTCTCAACACCTTGGCTGCGCCTAGAAATTCTGTCCATAAAAGTTATGAACAGAATCGGTGACAAAGGGCAACCTTGGCGGAGTCCAACTCTCACCGGAAACGAGCCTGACTTACTGCCGGCAATGCGGACCAAGCTCTGACACCGGTCGTACAGGGACCTAACAGCCCTTATCAAAGGGCCTGGTACCCCATACTCCCGGAGTACCCCCCACAGAACCCCCGAGGGACGCGGTCGAATGCCTTCTCCAAGTCCACAAAGCACATGTAAACTGGTTGGGCAAACTCCCACGCACCCTCCAGGACCCTGCTGAGGGTGTAGAGCTGGTCCAGTGTTCCACGACCAGGACGAAAACCACACTGCTCCTCCTGAATCCGAGGTTCGACTATCCGACGGACCCTCCTCTCCAGAACCCCTGAATAGACCTTACCAGGGAGGCTTAAGAGTGTGATCCCCCTATAGTTGGAACACACCCTACGGTCCCCCTTTTTAAACTACATCACAAAATGAATAAATCTACTAATTTATCTAACTGTAATACTGTACACAAACACACTAAGCTACATCATATATAGTTTTTGAGCAAGTCCTTTTCGACCTTTTTCTTAAATGTATACAACTCAAACAACTTACTGTATAACAGTTCATGCACCGCTAGTTGGCAGTGTAGTGCAAATATTGCATAACTTGCTGCTACCAATTGTTGAATTTAATTAGCGGATTAGAATTAGCTTCCCCTAATTTTCATAAGACATTAGTGCTTTTGAAATTGCGGACCTAAATAAATTAATTAGTGCTTTAGAAATAGCGGAACTAATTTTTGGATTAGCGTTGCCCACCACTGGCTACCGGTAAACACTCATTTCCGGGTTGTCTCAGCTGTGACGCGTCACGTCAGCGGCGACGTAGGTGCGATCTATATTAAGGTGCAACCCGTTTATGGATTTTTCCAATTTTTTGGCAATAATTGGACAAAGCGATCTATATAACGGTGCAACCTTTAGTCGCAAAAATACGGTATCTTGTTTTTACTGTAGTGAAAACTCCAACTTTATTTACCTGCTTGCTCACTCTAGTGCAATCAATGAATGTTTTCATAAAAAAACAAATACGCTGGTGAAGATTCTCAGTCGTCCAGGACATGATAAATCAAAAAGGCGTTCAATACAAGATCAACTGGACTTTATTTGTAACAGAAGACGGTTCGCTTCTCATCCGGGGAGCTTTATCAATTCAATGAACCAGACTGTGTGCGCGTGGAGTTATAACAGGAGTCACGCACCAACATATGTAAATTGCAAGCTGAGGTAACACATACATGTAAATTGACAGATCACACCTTAACAGTAGGGAGTTCCCTTGAAGTCTCTGACAGAAGACACAACAACTGTATGTAAATTGACAAAAAACACCTCACAGCCCAACAACAGAGGTTTCTCAACAAACTTTGCTAGTCTAATTCACAGACAAGACACCTCTGCTCCCATCCGGTGTAAAACGTTTGTGAATCAGCCCCAAAACTGAGTTATAAGTCTTGGAAAGTTGAAATCTCAGACCTCCTCCTCTGTTAAGAGAAGGTTTTTCTCTCTTAACATAAACAGCTTCCTTCACACCCCTCTCAAACCATCTGTGTTCTCGGTCCAAAATTTGCACATTCTGGTCCTCAAATGAGTGACCCTTGTCCGTGAGGTGGAGGTGAACAGCTGAGTTTTGTCCAGAGGAGGTTGCTCTCCTGTGCTGGGACATTCTTCTGTGGATGGGCTGCTTAGTTTCTCCAATGTAACGGTCTGGGCAGTCCTCGCTGCACTGGATTGCGTACACTACACCACTCTGTTTGTGTGTGGGGTTTTTGTCCTTCGGATGCACCAGCCTCTGTCTGAGAGTCCTGCTGGGTTTGAAATGTACTGGGATGTTGTGTTTGTTGAAAATCCTTCTGAAATTCTCTGAGACTCCAGCAACATAAGGAATGACAATGTTTTTTCGTCTGTTAGCATTTTTCTGTTGATTATTGTGTTTAGCAGATTTCCTTGCTGACTTGACAAAAGCCCAGTTGGGATATCCACATGTTTGCAGCGATTTGTTGATGTGTTTCTGTTCCTTTTCCTTCCCTTCTGTCCTTGTGGGGATGTGTTCTGCCCGATGCTGTAAGGTTCTGATGACAGAAAGTTTGTGCTCCAGTGGATGGTGAGAGTCAAACAGAGATATTGGTCTGTGTGGGTTGGTTTTCTGTAAACTTCAATGTTGAGACTGTCCTCTCCCTCCATATGCACCAAACAGTCCAAAAAAGGCAGCTTGTTATCGTTAGCATCCTCTCTGGTGAACTTGATGTTGTTATCAACCGAGTTAATGTGTCTGGTGAACGCTTCCACCTCCCTGGCTTGGATTTTGACCCAGGTGTCATCCACATAACGGAACCAATGGCTTGGAGTTGTCCCCTCATAGGAGTTAAGGGCTCTCTGTTCCACTTCCTCCATGTAGAGGTTTGCAACAATGGGTGACACTGGAGATCCCATGGCACAGCCGTGCTTCTGTCTATAAAATCTGTCATTGAACTTGAAATAAGTGGTGGAGAGGCAGAGATCCAGCAGGGTGCAGATGTGATCTGGGGTGAAGTTGGTCCTTTTGCCCAAATCCTTGTCCTGTAGAAGTCGTTTTTTGACAGTTTCTACTGCTTCAGAAATGGGTATGCATGTGAACAGAGAAGTCACATCATATGATACAAGAGTTTCTCCCGGGGTCAGCTTCAAATGTTGAACTTTGTTAGAAAAATCAATGGAGTTCTTTATATGATGGGGTGTGTTACCAACCAGAGGAGCTAAAATACCAGCCAGATGTTTAGCAACATTGTATGTCACTGAGTTCATGCTGCTCACGATGATGTTCATGCTGCTCACAATTGCTCAGCTTGCAATTTACATATGTTGGTGCGTGACTCCTGTTATAACTCCACCCGCACGCACACAGTCTGGTTCATTGAATTGATAAAGCTCCTCGGATGAGAAGCGAAATAACGTCTTCTGTTACAAATAAAGTCCAGTTGATCTTGTATTGAACGCCTTTTTGATAAAAAAAACAAAGTTAATTTAAATATCTATGTATTTTAATGACAAATCCTCTGAGAATTGCACACAATTCATTCTGATTGGCGACGAAACACAAACGTGTGAGCAGAGAAATGTTTTTGTTCCCTTCGACAGTCAAACTGAAATATGAGGAAAGTGAGGCCCGACAACTTCCCTGCACGACTTCTTCTTTGCTAATTACTTTGCATTTTGACAATGTCACAAGGGAATCATCTGCGTGTGTGCTAAAACGGAATCACTTCTTCACTTCGCGCCAACACCAAACAGGAAATATTAAAGGCCTTTTGTCTATCAACTGCTTCCCTGCATTCCAAAGTTTAAAACAAAGATCTCACGTGATCTGTTGACTCCCAGCTACCGCCACACCAAATCTTAGCCGAATATCTGTAAAATCTGTTGAGCTACAGCCACTTTTATGCTTGCAGGGGTTGACAATCTGTGGCGGCCATCTTGAATCAGGTTTACTTCAAAGGTTAATTCGTTATAGAAGTACATTTAATGAATATCTTCTGAAAGTTTCAACACAAATTCTCCACTGGTCCGAGAGATATTTTGCTAACAGACAGGCACTGTCACACATAATAATAATAATGAATTTAATTTATAACGCACTTTTCATTAATGAAAATCTCAAAGTGCTACAAAGTGGAACAAAATTAGAGGTCAAATACAACTAATAAAATCAATAATAGTATCAACTGAGATCAAAGATAGAATCATAACATAGACGCAGGCATATCATAAAAAGGCAGAACTCTGAGCTGATTGGACCAGAGATGATGCACGAGGAAACACGTGACCACCTCTTCTGTTTCTGATCACATGCTTTCCCTTTCATCACAGATCTATGTTCTAGTTTCATCATAGGGACTGGTCTTATGTTTGCACATCCTCAGTGAGCCTCGAGTGCCATGGGGGGCATTCACACACACACACACACACACACAAAGCTGCATGCTGAGGGCCACAAAAGACCACATTACTGCACCCTGAGTCATCCCCTCTTCTTTTATTTCTGTCCCCATCTCGTCTCCAAACGCCGCTTCTTTGCCCGCTTTCTTCTCCTCGTGTGTTGCTTTGGTTTTTAACTCAAAGAAAAATAGCTCAGAGCTACACACTTGACTCTAATCTCATGATGAAATGTGCGGTCGAATGTGTGGCTGCTTATTCAGATAAGATGCAGAATCTTGAACTTTTTGACAAACCTGGTTTCTATATTACACACAAAACCGCACTGCACATACATGGCTCTGCACAGAGTCCAAGAAGTCAAAGACTGCAGTGCTTTGCAGAATTTGCGCATGGATGTTACTACGGGTACATGTAGAACTAATTAATTTAATTAATTCCAGTTTATTTTGCCTATAAACAGCTTTTATTACACATCTGTCATTGAACGTTTTGGCCATCCCTGTAACATAAATATGTATTTGGTGAGAGCTGAAACATTCACCTGATGACCTCAAGCTTCATGTCTTTAGTTTAAGTGACAAAACCAGGATAGTATGAAGTATTTTCTGATTGTAACTCTCAAAAGTCAAACTTGGTACCTAAACTTATCTCAATGTGATACCAACCTGAAAATGGATTTCATGTCATAACTCTTAATTTGTTAACTTTAAAGACCGATCCAACAAAGTTAAGTCCGGTCCTCTGGACAGTTTATTTTTGTTGAAATGTTTCGTCTTTCATCGAAAGGACTTCATCAGTCTAAAGAGCCACAACAAACTAAGTCTTATAAATAGCACCTTCACAAAGCGGGTAAACCAGTTTGATGGTGATAAGATGGTTTCTGGAGTCTGCTTTCTCCTCTGCCAACTCCTCTGAGGCCGCCATAGCCAAAGTACTGAAATATAATTTTATCAGATAATATATTAACTTCATGAAAATGTCGAAATGACGAAACAGGATACACATTGTTAACGGAGCCCATGGATGGATCGTAGAGGTGCGGAATAATAATCACTCCAGGAGGGGATAACGTGATCTTCCTTTAATGAAGATGACTGAACAAGAGTATAACTGAATGGTTTTTGTGCTCTAACGCCGATGCAGATGAACTTATACGTCCACACCAGAATCAGCGAGCATCAAACTGAGTCACACACAAAACAGTCCCCCGGAACACACAACCGCAGCATGCAGAGTTCCATTAACGAGGTAAATGCACAGTAACACACTTAAAGGAGAAATGTAATCAAATCTGAAAAAATCGATATAACAAGAATTTCATATAGTAAACAACACACATAAACATACTTAGTATGCTTTTTTCAAGTCAGTAGCTTAAAGAAATAGTTTTTTACATTTTTCCTGCTACATGCCGAAGTGCAGTGATTTCTGTAGTCATTTTCTGGACGCACTTTTATGACACAATTAAGACCTCCTTTGCTATCTTACAATAACACTGAAGCTATAAACCCATCATTACTGTCCTCCTGTCTGTCATTTAAAATGGAAGCAGAAGACTTTTTTGAATCTGAAGGATATCACTTTAGTTAGTCAAAAACAGTTTGGTGATTTAGTGCATTAATGGGCATTTCTATCCTGGAAATACGAATAGCCGTGCGTTAGCCGCCGCATGCTAACGTTAGCATGCTAGCGCCGTATGCTAACGTTAGCATGCTAGCGCCGTATGCTAACGTGGAAGTGGGGGTGTTGAAAATGTCCTGAAACAGTTACTGTCTTCCCCAGAACATAGTAGGATCTAAAATGATTTTTAAAGATGAAGGAGCAAGTTGAAACATGCTGTCTCCCTCCTTGCTAGCAGGCTCTATTGGGAGCTGCCTGGCTAACTAACTACGGTGGCCCTACACGGCCAAAATTCTACAGCGGCCGAATGCACAGGAGCGGTAAAAATACAATATAAAATTTAAAAAAAGTTTTAAAATCGATTTTGGGGCTTTTAGAATCGATTCTGAATCGCCAGGACTAAGAATCTTGATTCTTTAAAAAATAGATTTTTTTTGCTGCATCCCTAATTGCTACACACTGAAACCTTTTTGTCCACAACTAGATACACACACTAATATTACTGTATGAGGATACACACTGAAACCTTTTTGTCCACAACTAGATACACACACTAATATTACTGTATGAGGATACACACTGAAACCTTTTTGTCCACAACTAGATACACACACTAATATTACTGTATGAGGATACACACTGAAACCTTTTTGTCCACAACTAGATACACACACTAATATTACTGTATGAGGATGAACTCCAGTTGCACTGCCTATGTCATATTCAGGGGACGGAGAGCAGGCAGGGGGAGGGGGGTCAAAAACACCAGATGAGAATTTCTTCACTTTGCAAAGTCTAAATTTGAGTTAGGATGACATTTTTGACTTGTGAAAATTTCTCAACAAGCTTAATTTATGCTTTTCATTAGACTACTATTAGCTTAAAAACACTTTTCATTTCTCCTTTAAACTCAGGTCGGCCTAGCCAGTATGGGAAATAATACAGGCATAAGCGAATACATACAAGTACTACAATATTATGTATCCTGTTTTGTTCCTGTTTCGTTTAAACACGATCTGATTCAATTTCCGGTGGAAAATGTAGTTTTAGTTACATGCCTAAAACTCCCAATATTCACGCACCATCCATTATAGAACACAAGATGGCGAGATATTATTGGCTGAGTGCTGGGTCACATGACAGAGTAGGGCTTCCCATTCGACGATGGTGATGATGACTCTTGGAGGTGTGGCCGAGCTCCGAAGAAGACAGGTTTTCTGTTTACACTCGGGGCCATTGCTATGTGTGACCAAAGGTCGCGTTAACCAAATATTTTCCGTATTTGACTGGTTGTTTCACGTGATGACGGAGAAATCAAAACACCGTCTGTCGTTTGACAGATTAACATCCACTCTCTACCAACCGGTTCATGAACTTCACACCCCAGTCCGGTAGGTGGCGGTAATTGCACATTACGACTTTTGCCAACCCCCAATAAACCAAAGGGAGAGGAAAAAGAAGAAAATACATGACGTTGTTGACTACATTTGAAAAAAATGTCAAGGCAGCTTAGTGTACGAAGTTTCTTCAAAAAGCCCAATAACTGCGATCGTGCTGAAAAAAGAGGTGAAAAAAGAGGGAGTGATGCAGTGGAGGACGATGGACAAACAAGTAATCCGCCCTACACTGAGCGATCAACTTGTAGCAAGGAGGTTAGATGCTATCGTTTAATTGAATTGTTTATGCATCGTTATTTCATTTATTTATTTTTTGTTATTGCAGATGTATATTCTCTGTTCAGCTTGTTTGGAACTATTATTAATTAAAAAGAATGAAAAAATATGGTAATTGTTTAAAAAAATTAAATGACTGATTAAAATTAATTTTGTTTATTCAAATTCAAATTAATTGTTGTCTGTCAAAACGACCGACAACGAAAAAGTCTAGCGCGACCTCTGTGTGTGACCGCATGACAATGGCCCAGGGCTCGTGGTCTTGTACTTTACATGTGGGTAAAATAAACCTTCTGAAATGGATGACGAGTGCTCCTCCTCTCCCTGCTTCAGATACAGAACTTATTCTAACAGTACCGTAGTTCAAAACATCAAATTTCATGCTCAATAACCACGGTAAAAAAAATCCAACAAAGTCAGGTCTCGAGCTCCTCTGTCTGATGAAGTCTTTTAGATGAAAGGCGAAACTTTTCAACAAAAAAAAAGAATCCGTTCGGAGGACCTGACTTAACTTTGTTGATTTTTCTACCTGGATCATGGAGAATGAACTTTGAAATTTAAAAACTGTTTATGGAAGGGCTCAAAGACGTGACATACCAACTTGTATTGTCAACCACCATAATGGCTTTGGAGGTTGAAATTGGTATAACTGGACATATAAAGACTGATCATCATAAGATAAGATAAGATGCCTTTATTAATCCCACAGTGGGGAAATTTACATTGCCACAGCAGCATAGAGGACAGAACAGAACCAGTACCAAAAAAAAGTTTAAAATCTATATATACACAAATAATACAAATGAGTACAAAAAACACCGAAACAGTATAAAACGAAATATAACTACTAAGAGCAGCGGGTGTTGTACAGTCTGACAGCGGCCGGAAGGAAAGACCTTCGGTATCTTTCCTTCACGCACTTAGGGTGCAGCAGCCGGGCACTAAAGGAGCTGCTCAGGGCTGTCAGAGAGTGGTGCATGGGGTGGGACGGGAACTCCAGCATGCGCTGAAGCTTGGTCCTCATTCTCCTGTCAGCCACCACCTCCACTGGGTCAACATGACACCCCAGGACAGAGCTGGATTTCCTGAGGATCTTGTTCAGTCTCTTCCTGTCAGCAGTGGAGATGCTGCTACCCCAACAGACCACTCCGTAAAAGATGGCTGATGCCACCACAGCATCAAAGAAAGTCCTGAGAAGAGCCCCCGCACACCAAAGGACCTGAGTCTCCTCAGTAGATGTAGTCTGCTCAGTCCTTTCTTGTAGAGGGCAGCTGTGTGGTCAGTCCAGTCCAGCTTGTTATTAAGATGAACACCCAGATACTTGTACCTCACAATCTCAATGTCCCTGAATGTTCACTGGCACAGCAGGAGACTGTTTGGACCTGCGAAAGTCCACCACAAGTTATTTTGTTTTTCCTGTGTTGATCTGCAGACAGTTCCTCTGGCACCCCTCCACAAAGTTCTTAGTCAGTTCTCTGTACTCCCCATCATCTCCATCTTTGATGAGGCCTACGATTGCAGGGTCATCCGAGAACTTCTGCAGGTGAGCTGTACTGGAAGTCAGCGGTGTAGAGGGTGAAGAGGAAGGGGGCAAGGACTGTTCCTTGTGGAGCCCCCACGCTGCAGACAACCTTGTCTGACTGACGTGGACTTTTGGAACAATTTAGTTACAGCTAATCTAATGTAGAGGTAAATCTGCTTAATAGGAGTTATGATTCCATGTACTGGTTGTATTGAGGCACAATGGAGCTGTGATTAAAGCTGCCGCCTTAAAGCAAGAAGGTTGCCGGTTCACAAACCTGTCTGGAACCGTTTTGCGTGGAGTTTGCATGTTCTCCCCGTGCATACATGGGTTTTCTGCAGTTTTCTTCAAGAGCTGGCAAATCCTGTTCACTTTACAGATCCTAGTTAATGTGAATCACTCACTAATAAAATAACCCAGTTCACAGACGCGGATCTACCATATAGGCAAATGAGGCCGTTGCCCTGGGCCCCCAATCAGCAGGGGCCCCGCCCCGGCCAGTCACCTACATCCCTAACATTGCTCCTGCTTGTTAATGTACGTTTAACATAAAAATAATTATAGTTACGATGAAAACGATAATTAAAAACGCAATACAAAAACTGGTCGATTTCTGTATCCGCCTACTAAAAGTGGACTATTCCATCTTGACATCTTCTGGGTCCGAGGTGAACTCGGGTGCTAATGCCGTGGCTAGCTGCTTGTGCTCGGTGTCTTCATAAATCATGAGAGAACCCCGCTGTATCAAGCTAAATTAACGCGGCCGGAGGATTGTATTGGGTGTTTTGTGTCAACCACTCGACGGTGAGTCGTTTGTTTTATGTATTTGGATTCCTTTTATGAAATAGAAATGCGGTGGCGACACGCCCACTCCATTTATGTATTTGAGATTTAAAAGTGGTCTTAGTGATTAAAAGATCATTCTCTTTTTGTTAATTTCATGGCCGAATAGAATATATATACGTAAAGTATTAAATAAATCCTTTGATTTTTGTAATTTCATCCTTTGACTGCCTATAGAAATTTGTAATTGGTTAATTTCTTTTGGGTTGCGCAACAAAAGAAATTACTATTTGTTTTTTGAAACAATATTGAAGTAAATTAAGCTTAATTGACTCTTATATGAATTAAACTTGGATACAACTTGGAAGTGCACTTTAAAACTTGATCTGTAACTTTAATTTGATCTGTACTGTTGATGTGGTCTTTGAATTGAAGTTATAATAATAATAATAATAATAATAATAATAATAATAATAATAATAATAATAATAATAATAATAATAATAATAATAATAATAATAATAATAATAATAAACTTTATTTGTATAGCACCTTCCTACAATGCCTTGCATTGACCAAGGTGCTTAACAGGACATTTGAATGATTCTTGAAAAATACCTGCTGGAATTATTTTATTTGTTTGAATGTTTAACTATGTGAATGTTTAACTATTTTTGATAACAGTTTAGGGCAGCACGTTGGCACAACTGGTAGAGCTGCTGCCTCTCAGCGAGAAGGTTGCCGGTTCAAATCCCGGTCCGGGGCCTTTCTGGGTGGAGTTTGCATGTTCTCCCCGTGCATGCGTGGGTTTCCTCCGGGTACTCCGGTTTCCTCCCACAGACCAAAAAACATGCTTGTTAGGCTGATTGGTGACTCTAAATTGACCCTAGGTGTGAGTGTGAGAGTGGATGGTTGTTTGGTGTGAGTGAGACAGGTCCCTCTTGTAAATGAGTCCCCGTGACTCAACGAGGCTAGCCTGTATAAATAAAGGTTGAATGAATGAGTCCTGTGTATATAGTAATGCTCATTTTTGTTTTGTTTATGACCTTGTTTAGGTCAGGGGTTTTTTCACCCCCTGTTCCCACCCAGGATGGTGAGCTACCGGATCACCGCAGTTGCGCGGTAGGACTTAAATTGCACCAAACTATTTGTTTTTTTCTGGACATGTTACCCTGGATCATGAACTACAAACTACCAGATTATTGATTGATGGACCTTTAATCATCCGGGATTCAAGAACTGATTTAAAATAGGAAAAAAAAAAGAACTCTTGGGTGTAATCAGGGTCTGTTTTGTTGTGTGTATTTTGTCTATTGGTTGTAATTAGGGTCTGTTTTGTTGTGTGTATTTTGTCTATTGGTTATACTCAAAGAAAATGATTATTATTACAAACAATATTATTATAAATACCTTCCTAAGTCTATACAATACAAACAACTTAAAACTTGCTTCTTGTCTGATGGTGTTTTATTCACACAACAGGCTCCTCAGCTGAACCTTTTCTGACTGCCTATTTACCATGTTCGAGTCCCGCATCCGCCCACCATGTGTCGTTGTGTCCCTGGGCAAGACACTTAACCCGAGTTGCTCCCGGTAGGTCTGGATAGCGCCCTACAAGGCAAGCTACCACTAACGGTGCATGAATGGGTAGATGAATGGGTAGATGGCTCGTATTGTAAAGCGCTTTGGGGCTCCTCAGAGGGGGCTGGAAGGCACTATATAAATAAGCTCCATTTACCATTTACCATATCTGGCCGTGGTCAGACGCCTAGCCTTAATGAGCGTTACACATCACCCAAAAATCCAGGAAGTGCTCAGTATGCTTGAGCGGGAAGACAGAGGAAATGGAAAACAGATTAAGCCAACGCGAAGATACGAAAGCGGAGCGGAAAAACTTTAAAAGATTTTAAAGGATAGTTGTACCTTATTAAAGTAGAGAGAAAAAACGGTTGTTTTTATTGTCTAGTTCCCAGTACTGTATTAGAGTATTAACATGAAAATCTTTGACCTTCAGGGCAGGGCCTAATGGTACATTTAGGCTGACTTGGGGGAGGGCCCCTTTACAAAGGTTTGCCTGGGGCCCCAAAATGTCTAAGTCCGCCACTGCCAGTTCACTTGAGTCATTAACACAGCATTCCTCCACCCTGCCATAAGCTCATGGTTCCAGGTTCTTTATTGTCATTCGCATCACATGTGGTACATGAGGTGGAACAAAAGTATGTACTCAGGGTCCCAGTAAGATCTTATTACTGTTTTTCTTTTACAATTTATACTTTTGTTGGGTGTAACTGGGACCCTGTGTACACAATTTTGTTCCATCACATGTACCATGTGATGCAAATGACGATAAAGAAACGTTGACCTTGACCTTGAGTTACATCCAACAACATCTAGTATAATAAGTAAAATGTAAAATATATGGAGTGGGGAATATGCTTGTTCAGTGGTGTTTATTTAACAATTTCACACCCCAATAAAAGAGCAAACACCTTGCAGGTGATGGAACAAAAATATAAAATGTTCAAACTAAATAAAAGCTAATCAAAGTGTTAAGTGCATGTCATCTGTGTAAGCATAATGTTAACGTCTAGGCACAACTCCCCTGAGTCAGCAGCTTATCTGGTGGGTCATTAACCCGGTGCAGAGACCCGACTCATCTGAGTCCACAGCATTTCCAGTGATCCTGCTGGGTTTTTCCAATGAGTTCACAAACTTGCGGACTTTGCAGTAGTCTACCAGAGAACATGGGGGATCCAGGTGAACTTATACTTCAGACCCGTGACCTTGAAGTTGTGCCTGTTTGTGAAGGCATTTGATAACTGCTGACTCATCCACTTCTTGAAGGGGTGTCCTATTTTGTAGTGGAAATTTTTCAGCACGATCCATTGTTACTTCAAATTAAGAGCCAAGAAGAAGAAGAAAAAAGCATTTCTAGTTGCTATATTGTTATGTTATAATTTCACCAGCCAGTAATAAATTAACATGTTTGTTTTATAATCAAACTGACATATTTATTTATTCCTCAAGTTGCATTTTATCCTCTTTTGGTTCTTCTAATGGCCAAACAGCCAATGGTTTGTGTTTACTGGCTGAAGAAAGACCATCGTTTCTCCTTTTCCTCTCATAATTGCTGTCTGAATGCAGACATACACAAACACACATCTCATGTGTCAGAGCTGCACAAACACACGCTGCACTTGTGCCCCTGACCAGCCAAACCCATCCTGTCAACTTTCACAGTGACCTCATTGTCTGCGGCCTTTCCTTTTCCACACGCATTTCAAAACTGTTTCGAACCTTGTCATTATTTCAGTTCTGGGTCTTTTCTTGAATGTGATTCAGAGCTACAGGTAAAATTTAGCTGCAACTGAACTAAAATCAAATGTAATATCAGTAAACAATTGCACAAATTACCGTATTTTCCGGTGTATAGGTTGCACCTTTTTATGGGTTTTTTTCAAGGCCTGCGACCTATACACCGGTGCGACCTATGGCTTGTTATCACTTTCGGCGAAACAAATTTTTAAATCCAGCTCATTTCACAATTACGTTCATTTATTAAGGAAAAGTTCAGCTCAGACACATATTTGCTATAATTTTTATCAAACAAATAATTGTTTTTAAGTGTTAAAGGTTCAGTCTGCAGTTTCTGTAGAACAGCAGCACTTAGAAAAAATTTCAACAAGCAAAGCATTCTGATCCCTCCCCCTCAGAGCCATATATGGCTCTGCCCCCTTGTGGTCTGTTGAAATTTGAATTCAAGCTCTGTTTTTATTGGCTGATTCAAATTCAAGCTCGGTTTTTATTGGCTGGTTACAAACTTTGTTTTTATTGGCTGGAAAATGGCGGGTCACTTTTTCTTTTTGAAATGCTTATTTACAGTGTTGGGAATGTTACTTCAAAAAAGTAATTAATTATAGTTACTAGTTACTTCGCCCAAAAAGTAACTGAGTTAGTAACTGAATTACTCACCTATAAAAGTAATTAGTTACCAGGGAAAGTAACTATTGTTTGTTTGGTTGGTTTAAGTTTAGATATATCTACGAATTTTAAGTAGAAATGCTTACAGCACCTCAACAGAACATGACTGGTTGACATACTATACTTCAAGTTTTTTCTTCATTACAAAATACAGGTTAACAAAATAATATAACAATTGTGTTTTCAGCTCTATGCACACCCTGTACTGTTCAAGTGATTTCTTAGAAATAAAAGTAAACAGTTAAAATAAGTGCTTTGTAGTGTAAAATGAAATCAAACCCTCACACAACTGGTTCTTCAAGTATTTTCTTACAAACAAAATAACCATTTTCACAATATGAAGTACTTTTAAAACAGTACTGAAAAGCTGAATTACCTGAGCTGTTGTGAGATGCTTGTCAGATCAGATACGACGGACGTACACTTCGCTCCGGGACATAATGTACACTTCACATGCACGTTCTTGCCTTTTACCTCAAGGAGAGTAAAGTAATTTCTGTATTTCCACTTTGAAAACGCCAACTTTCCATCCAGACTCGCCATTGCTGCCAGACTTCTGTTAACTTTTCAGATTTGAAGCTTCCTGCCTGCAGCGTGTGAGCTGAACAACAAAACCGCTGATTGGCTGACCTCTGACTGACACTCTACCTCAGCCAATCAGCATCATCCTTATCGTTTCGCCCCTCCCTCCCCTCTGCTCCCACGTCTATGCTCCTACCCCCCCTCCCCTCTGCTGCTTCCCCCTCCACCGTCCCTCACAAGGGAAAAAAAAAGTAAACAAGCAGGCAGCGAGAGACAGCGCGCAGAAGACAAAATAACGTGCACCATTTTAGTGTTTGTAACGGTAACGGCGTTGTAACGATAGACATAGTAACTACTTAGATTACCCGTTAATGAAAAAAATAACTCCGTTTGTAACGCCGTTTATTTATAACTCCGTTATTCCTATCACTGCTTATTTACCACCTGGAGAAGCAAGGGGACAATATTTTTTTTTAGTTTTTTCAGAGATTACCTCTCTAACATCAATCTAGTGACAGAGTGAAGAAATATGTTAAAATATATATTGTTTGAAAAGTTACAGACTACATTACAATCTTACATACCCCAGCTTTAAAGCCTTGCTGTGTGCTCCTGTGGCAGACATTTGCAGCAGAGCTAAACGTAGGTGCGACCTATACACCTGTGCGACATATCTAGGGATTTTTCCAATCTATTGGTGATAATTGGACAATGCGACCTATACACTGGTGCGACCTATACACCAGAAAATACGGTACTTATAAGTCACTCGTTTTAGATCATTTCAATGTATAGTCATTAACTTGACGGTTGTCTTCATGTATAAAAACATATTAGCATGTGAATGAGTTTACGGTATCTGCCCTTGAGAAAATGCATTAAAATAAAAGGTGCTGCGCTTTTTATCTGACTTGAGAAGAAATTCCTTTTATCCCACCAACACTCAGTAAATGCCACTAAATGCCGCTCAGCTCAGCTCTGCGGCTTCCAATTGGATTACGGCACAAAACCGTTTTCACCATTACTAATCGCTGGATTAGTCTCATAAGGTCTCCTTTTCACAGAGCGAGGGAAGGAATGCAGGGGTCCGAGGGGCGGAATAAGCCCTTTCAAAGACTTGAAGCATAAGGTAGGAATACAAATTTGAACAAAAAAAACTTTACAAGCTTGGTTTCTTTTCAGATGTTAAGACAATTTGGTACCACTTTAAAATGAGGTTCCCCTTTGGGGTGCACCGATTGCAGTTTTCTGGCCGATCACCGATTTCTAAAAAGTCTGACCTGCCGATTCCGATTTTGGACGATACCGATTTTGTTTTATAAGCGACACTGTCTGGTTTATATTTTATTTTATTGAAAAACATACTTTTGAACAATATCCTGGAAACAATACAAACTTGTTTTAACTGGCCATGGTGTAGTGCTCTGAAATATAAACAAAGTTAATTGTTGTTCAAACTTCTTTTTTTTAAATCGGTAAAATCGGTTTCTCATGCAAGTATCAGACAATTTCCCAAAATTAAGGAAATCGGGGCTGATAAATCGGACGGCCGGTGTATTGGTGCACCCCTACTCCCTTCATAGTTGGTTAATAAATATTTTATAGATACACCATTAAATCATCTATAAACACTTTATAAATCATTAATAACTACATATAGGTTGCAGCTTTTTATCATTTTTGCATGCCCTGCGACCTATATTCAGGTGCAACCTATTTATGGTTTTTTATAAAATAAGCTGATTTGTAATCATTTATTAACAAAAATTAAACTGAGACACACTCTTACAATAATGTCAGCTAACAAATATATTTTTAGGTGTTTATCCTGCTAAAATTATTCATTTATTAAAGAAAAGTTCAGCTCAGACACATATTTGCTATAATTTTTATCAAACAAATAATTGTTTTTAAGTGTTAATCTTCTTAAAAGCCTTGCTGTGCGCTCCTGTGGAAGAGACATTTGCAGCAGAGCTAAACACGGTCCACATTTTGACGTAGGTGCGACCTATATTCAGGTGCGACCTATATATGGATTTTTGCTTTTTTTCAATTTTTGGGCGATAATTGAACAGTGCGACCTATATTCAGGTGCGACCTATATTCCAGAAAATACTGTACTTATTATGCATTAAATACAGTATGCATATTATTATGCAAAATATATTAGTTTGTATTATTAATTAATAATACAATAATATGATAGTATACTTTGACAGCATTACTGTATAATTATCTATAACCACAGATAGTAATGCAGTGAAAACGTACAATATTATATCCTTAAAAAATTGGTTTACAAATGCTGATTGTGCTTACAAGGCAGTAACTTAGTCTGAAATGTTTAATATAACAATTCTAGATGAAATATCAGTATTTGGCAATAAACTAATCAGTTTTGTCTCTTTCTCGCCCGTAATTAATTATAATAAGCAGTTATTAATGGTTTATAAAGTGTTTATAGAGGAATTACTAACATATCTATAAACTATTTATTAGCCATCTATAAGGGGAACCTTACTGTAAAGTGGTACCAACAATTTTACTAGTTACAAAAAAAGTTCATGCCTGGAATTTAAGGCACTACTCCAGATTTCTGTCTAAACTAACATTTTCTGCTGTGTTTGCACCTCCCGTGCACACACAAACAAACAATTTAGAAAAGTTAAAAGTAAAAAAGATTACTATTATTCCAACTTGTTTCAAAATTAAAACCCCTTTTGTTAGATCAATGTGTGGGCACAGAGCTTTTTAAGAAACGATGACTAAGCAGCAGTTTGTGCACACCCACTGTCAGTTTGTGTCCCACAACTCAAACAAATATGAACCTGAACAGGTTTTTTTTCTGAGCCTGTCACATTTAGTGTGCTCCTGTCACTCTCAAACTCTGATCATGTGCTGAACTCATGATACTGACAGACCAAGTGTCCTCGTCTTCTCTTATTGTTGAGAATTTTAGCCATCCATCCAACCATCCAACATCTTTTACCAGCTTTTTCCTTTTAGGGCCACGGGGGGTCACTGGCACCCATGTCCAGCCATCACTGTGCGAGAGGCGGGGGACACCTCGGACAGGTCGCAAATCCATCAGAGGGCCTGAATTTTAACCATCGGGAACTATTTTATGGGAACTATCATGTTGTATTTTTTGGAATCAACGTGCGCTCTCTAGTAATGTGGGACTTTAGTGAACAAGGCCTGGCAGATTCTGGCAAACCCTGATCATCCACTCCATTACAAAGTCTGTACGGTCTTGACTTCAGCCTCATATGTTGGCTTGTGGACTTTTTAACTGCTCGGTCTCAGAGGGTGAGAGTTAATGGGGTCCTCTCTGATGTCCTTCTGTCCTCTACTGGTTCCCCTCAGGGCTGTGTTCTTTCGCCTCTTTTATTTATTTTATACACAAACGATTGTCGCAGCCATTTCCCTCAGCGTCACATTGTAAAGTTTGCTGATGACTCTGTCATCCTGTCCCTTCTGAGCAGTGATGACCCAGACCCCGGGCCTGTGATTGGGGACTTCACAGAATGGTGTGAGTCTTCCTTTTTAAAACTAAATGTTTCTAAAACAAAGGAGATGATAATCGATTTCAGGAAAAATTCTTCAGTAACAGCTCCCGTGGTCATTGACGGTGAAGCTGTGGAGGTAGTGCAACAATATAAATACCTGGGAACTGTTTTCGATGATAAATTGACCTTTGACCTTCACGTGAATGCACTTTGCAAAAAGGCCCACCAGAGGATGTATTTTTATCGGAAGCTTTGTGGTTTTAATGTTGATTCAACTTTTATGAGAATGTTTTATTCATGTTTTATTGAGTCTATTTTAACCTTTTCCTTCATCTGTTGGTTTGGACTTTTGACCTGTAAGAACAAAAGCAAACTCTCGGGGATTGTCAGGATGTGCAGCAAAACTGCTGGCATAGACCTAAGGAACCTCGCAGACCTACACAAGGTGAGGTCAGTGAACAAGGCCAGGCAGATTCTGGCAAACCCTGATCATCCACTCCATGACGAGTTCAGGTTGCTCCCATCTGGACGCAGGTTTCTGCAACCCAGATGTAGAACGAACAGATTTAAAAACTCATTTATCCCAGTAGCAATCAGGTTTCTTAATGCACACTAATTTTAACACTGTTATTTTAATGTTTTATTGTCTTGTGTTTATATGTGTATATGTGTGTAAGTGCATATGTATGTATGAATCTGTGCACACCTATTGACTGCAAATCTAATTGCCCCTCGGGGATAATAAAGGAATTTGAATCTTGAATCTTGAATCTAGATCACAGCTACTAGCCCACACAAACCATGGTGTCACATGACTTTTCATTTAAACATAATAAAAGTAATTACAATTAAAATTGTTGGAAAAATGAACATCTGAGCTTACAGCAGCAAGGGAACACTATTATTATTATTATTAATAATAATAAAAATAATAATAATAATAATTATTATTATTAACAACAACAAAAACAAAAACAACAACAACAACAACAACAACAACAACAACAACAACAACTATTATTATTATTATTATTATTATTATTATTATTATTATTATTATTATTATTATAACCTTTATTTAACCAGAAAAATCCCATTGAGATCACATATCTCTTTTGAAAGGGAGGCCTAGACCTGAAGGCAGCCTAACATGCATGCTTTAGTACTACGGGAGGAAACCGGAGTACCTGGAGAAAACCCACACAAGCAAAAGAAGCACATGCAAACTCCACACAGAAAGACCCCAGCTCCAACCATAGAGGAACCTGGGCCTTCTTGCTGTGAGGCAACAGTGCTAACCACTGAGCTGGTGTGCTGCCTAAATACTGTACACAAATCAACAAATATACAAATCAACAAATATACAAATCAACAAGCATCAACGGACGAAAACTTTTCCCAAAATTTTTGTTGTTGTTTTCGGGGCAGCTGTGGCTGAGGGGTTAGAGCAGTCGTCCTCCAATGCAAGAGTTGGGGGTTTGATTCCACCAGCAGACACACGCCGAAGTGTCCCTGGGCAAGACATTGAAGAACTCATCGCCTCTGATGTGTGTCCCATAGGTGTATGAATGGTTATTCTAGAGATCTACTAGAGTGCTGTATGAATGGATAAATAAGGGCACAGATTGTAGTGTAAAGTGCTATGAGTATCTTGATCAGATAGAACGGTGCTATATAAGTTGGGGTGTTAACGGTACACATGGGTGTACCAACCGTTTCAGTACGGCACGTTCAGTTCGGTCCACCTGTGTACCGTTTCGGTTATTTTTTCACTCATTAAATTATATTAATGGGAGATTATCCGCCGCGGAACTAAAATTCCTAGGCATGTTTCAGCACAGCACTATTATCTTGCAGCACGCGTTGCATTTAGCTGCCTAGCATCTCGTTGCGGTTTCATGTTTGTTGGACCTCAATCTCACC
>JBBPBX010018129.1:15966-36090 GCA_038048925.1 Garcialebias charrua
CCTATCATTTATCATACTGCAGATAAGTCACAGGAAAAACAAAACTATTAGTTTATTATTAATATTAAAAGTGAAAGTAAGGCGCTGAAACCGAAACCTAAAAAACAAATGGGGCTACAGCCACACCGCACCACCGCCTGCAGTGCTGTGCAATTTAGGTTTACTTTTAGAGATTAATGTGTTTATAGGTTTTTAATAGGTCTAGAAGAGAAATTTATATTTGTTGCTTTTTGTTTGTGAAATGAGAGAGAGGAAGCCGTTTCGGCCGTGTTATATATGTGACCTGCAATGTAACATTGCCCCCTGCTGTCACAATCTACTACGGTGGTCAGAGAAAATAAAATCAACAGGATGATTCAATGAGTAGCGCAATTTATAAAATTATAAACTGTTTTACCTTTTTGACAAGACTGGGCCTGCTCCATTAACATCCGTGCGCACAAAGGAATCCATTTTGTAGAAGCTACCCCGCGCTCGGTTCGGATCATGTGAAATGTGACGTAATGACGTCAGTGCGACGTGATGACGTCACTACGGGTACTCGAGGTGGACAAAAAAGCCTCGATAGAAGTCAAAGCACTCGATCTGTCGATAACTCGGGTACTCTGTTAATGCACTAATATATATATATATATATATATATATATATATATATATATATATATAATATATATATATATATATCCATCCATCCATCCATTTTCGTCCGCTTATCCGGGGTCGGGTCGCGGGGGTAGCAGCCTAAGTAGGGAGGCCCAGACTTCCCTCTCCCCAGCCACTTGGAGCAGCTCCTCTGGGGGAATCCCAAGGCGTTCCCAGGCCAGCCGAGAAACATAGTCCCTCCAGCGTGTCCTGGGTCTTCCTCTGGGTCTCCTCCCGGTGGGACATGCCCGGAACACCTCACCAGGGAGGCGTCCAGGAGGCATCCTAACCAGATGCCCGAGCCACCTCAACTGGCTCCTCTCGATGTGGAGAAGCAGCGGCTCTACTCCGAGTCCCTCCCGGATGACTGAGCTTCTCACCCTATCTCTAAGGGAGAGTCCAGACACCCTGCGGAGAAAACTCATTTCAGCCGCTTGTATCCGAGATCTCGTTCTTTCGGTCACAACCCAAAGCTCATGACCATAGATGAGGGTGGGAACGTAGATCGATCGGTAAATTGAGAGCTTTGCCTTTCGACTCAGCTCTCTCTTCACCACGACAGACCGGTACAGAGCCCGCTTCACTGCGGATGCTGCACCTATCCGCCTATCGATCTCACGCTCCAGTTTTCCCTCATTCGTGAACAAGACCCCGAGATACTTAAACTCCTCCACTTGGGGCAGGACCTCCTCCCCGACCCGGAGAGGGCATGCTACCCTTTTCCGGCTCAAGACCATGGCCTCGGATTTGGAGGAACTGATCCTCATCCCGGCCGCATCACACTCGGCTGCAAACCGCTCCAGCGAAAGCTGTAGATCACGATCTGATGAAGCCAATAGGACCACATCATCTGCAAAAAACAGAGAAGCGATTCTAAGGCCACCAAAACGGATCCTCTCAACACCTTGGCTGCGCCTAGAAATTCTGTCCATAAAAGTTATGAACAGAATCGGTGACAAAGGGCAACCTTGGCGGAGTCCAACTCTCACTGGAAACGAGCCTGACTTACTGCCGGCAATGCGGACCAAGCTCTGACACCGGTCGTACAGGGACCTAACAGCCCATATCAATGGGCCTGGTACCCCATACTCCCGGAGTACCCCCCACAGAACCCCCCGAGGGACGCGGTCGAATGCCTTTTCCAAGTCCACAAAGCACATGTAAACTGGTTGGGCAAACTCCCACGCCCTCCAGGACCCTGCTGAGGGTGTAGAGCTGGTCCAGTGTTCCACGACCAGCACAAAAACCACACTGCTCCTCCTGAATCCGAGGTTCGACTATCCGACGGACCCTCCTCTCCAGAACCCCTGAATAGACCTTACCAGGGAGGCTTAAGAGTGTGATCCCCCTATAGTTGGAACACACCCTACGGTCCCCCTTTTTGAATAGGGGAACCACCACCCCAGTCTGCCAATCCAAGGGAACTGCCCCCGATGTCCACGCGATATTGCAGAGTCGCGTAAGCCAACACAACCCCACAACATCCAGAGCCCTAAGGAACTCAGGGCGAATCTCATCCACCCCTGGAGCCCTGCCACCGCGGAGCTTTTTAACCACCTCGGTGACCTCAGCTCCAGAGATTGGAGAGCCCGACCCAAAGTCCCCAGGCTCCGCTTCCTCAGTGGAAGACGTGCCAGTAGGATTGAGGAGGTCTTCGAAGTATTCCGCCCACCGACTCACAACATCCCGAGTTGAGGTCAACAGCACGCCATCCCCACCATAAATGGTGTTGGTCGCGTACCGCTTTCCCCCCCTGAGACGCCGGATGGTGGACCAGAATCGCCTCGAAGCCGTACGGAAGTCATTCTCCATGGCCTCTCCGAACTCCTCCCACGCCCGAGTTTTTGCCTCAGCAACCACCCGAGCCGCATGCCGCTTGGACTGTCGGTACCTATCTGCTGCTTCCGGGGTCCCACAGGCCAAAAAGGCCCAATAGGACTCCTTCTTCAGCCTGACAGCATCCCTCACCGCCGGTGTCCACCACCGGGTTCGAGGGTTGCCACCACGACAGGCACCAACAACCTTGCGGCCACAACTCTGATAAGCTGCCTCGACAATAGAGGCGCGGAACATGGCCCACTCGGACTCAATGTCCCCCGCCTCCCTCGGAACGTGTTCAAAGCTCTCCCGGAGGTGGGAGTTAAAGCTCCGTCTTACGGGAGACTCTGCCAGACGTTCCCAGCAGACCCTCACAATACGTTTGGGTCTGCCAGGTCTGACCGGCATCCTCCCCCACCATCGGAGCCAACTCACCACCAGGTAGTGGTCAGTTGACAGCTCCGCCCCTCTCTTCACCCGAGTGTCCAGGACATGCGGCCGCAGATCAGATGAGACGACAACAAAGTCGATCATCGAACTGCGACCTAGGGTGTCCTGGTGCCAAGAGCACATATGTACACCCTTATGCCTGAACATGGTGTTCGTTATGGACAATCCATGACGAGCACAGAAGTCCAACAACAAAACACCACTCGGGTTCAGATCAGGGGGGCCGTTCCTCCCAACCACACCCCTCCAGGTCTCACTGTCATTGCCCACGTGAGCGTTGAAGTCCCCCAGCAGAACAAGGGAGTCCTCAGGAGGCGCACTCTCCAATACTAGGGCTGGGCGATATGGACAAAAATTCATATCTCGATATTATTGTGATATATCGCGATATACGATATATATCTCAATATAATTTTCTTTCCATAAAATATATATATATATATAACATTTTTATCATCATCTGACTTTTTGCTGTGGCACTCCAACCCAGAAGCATTCTTTCTAACTAAACATTCACTGAGTTTTGTGTGAAGAGGCACACGCTTTTGTTCATGAATATTGGGACCAAAGAAAAGTCAAGCTTTGAAGTCTGAGAATGTTTCTGTTGTTTCCCCCATCGTAAATTTGTGACTGTGCAAAAACTAAAAATGAGGAATCAAACAATTTTAGCCTTTTTGATTTTTTTCAGTCCAGATAAAAGGCAAGGGGTGCAATAATAAAAATAACAATAATAAGCGAGATGCTCAAAACCACAAGAATTTGCCAGTGTTGCCAATTTGAGCAGCAAAACAAGGAGGCTCTTCATCACAGAGCTCAGTAATCATCTTCTCAGACAGAAATTTAACATCCGAGCAGATGGGAGAACCAGTTATAGGGCATCTTTATCTGCAGCATTTCACCATTTTGGCAGTTCTGATCAGAAGATAAAGAACAGTCTGCTTGGAGTTTATCCAGAAGTATTTAAAGAACTATAACAGCACAAGAGAAAAACTATTAACTCGTTGTGCAGACCTCCAGGAACTGTTTCTGGCAAACACCAAACATCCTCATCTGGTCAGGACCATTACTGCGAGTCTCATCACAGAGGACAAGGAGACTGCAGAATTGAAACAACAGCTAATGCAGTTAAAAATGAAAATTGTTTTGTTAAGATATGTGACATAACACAGTCAAGCATCAGTCACAAGCTACATTTCATACAGTAAGACGTTTATACAAAGCACTGGGATCTAGAATTCATTTTTGTAAAATAATACATCAAAAAAGTTTGATAATTTTAATTTATACAAAGTTTTAGTTTAAGATTTTACTGCAAAAAATAAAATAATATATATGAAGTGAGCGTCACATGTAGTGGTTATTTCATACCTTTATTCAGATTATCATATTTGGTGAAGGACAGCACAGTGGTGCAGTTGTTAGAGCTGTTGTCTCTCAGCAAGAAGGTCACCAGTTCAAATCCCGGACCAGGACCTTTCTGGGTGGAGTTTGCATGCTCTCTTCATGCATGCATTGGTTTTCTTCGGGTGCTCCAGTTTCATCCCACAGACCAAAAACATGCATGTTAGACTGATTGGTAACTCTAAATTGTCCCTATGAGGGAGAGAGTGAATGGCTCTTTGTCTCTGTGTGTCCCTGTGATGGACATGTGACCTGTCCAGGGTGTCCATAGCACAGTGACTGCTGGATATGAGCACCAGTGACCCCCGTGACCTGAAAAAGGAAGAAGCGTGTAAGGATAATGGATGGATGGATTTTGGGTGGAGGTAGTGAACTCAAAATGCAGAATCAAACAACTCAAAGGAAAACATAAAAAACTACTTTCTTCACAAAAACAAACCAAAGGCTGATGTGGCAGCAAAAATACTCACAAGAGGTAAAAGCACTGGACAATTCGAAGGAGAAAACAAGAACAGCTTAGAGCAGACCTGGGCATTGTACGGCCCCAGGGCCACATGCGGCCCTTTGGTAGCACTTTGAGATTTTTATTAATGAAAAGTGCGGTATAAATTGAATTATTATTATTATTATTTGGTTGACTCTGACCAGCCCCCGTAAAGGGAGTTACAACAAAAACATAGTTTCTAATTTTACCTCATTTGTGGTCTGCATTCCTTTAATTTTTATGTGTTTTTTTTTATTCACGTACAAAATGATGCAATATGTAAATCAAGACATGCGCAATGTGCATGATTGAATTGTTGTCACGAGCAAGTCACAAGACAACGTTAGCCCTCAAAAATGTCCACTCATGCTTTAAAAACAGTAGATGCTGAGTGGAAGGATTTCATCAAAAGATGGATGGCTAAATATTAATTAACTGAAGTTGGGGGTAGAGCTGTGTGTTTAGTTTGTGGAAAGCAGATGGCTGTGTTTGAGCATAACAGTTTGAGTCATATTTATGAGAGAAAACACGCAGAGAAATACAAAAACTTGGCTGATGCTGAAAGGGCGCAGACATCTGAAGCTTTGCTACAAATGCAGCAGGGCTGTTTGACCGTGCTTCACACATCCAGGGGTGCAGCAACCGAGACTTAACTTTGTCATATCCCACAAAATGGCTAAAAACAGTGAGCCATTCTCAGAGGGGGGGTGGTGTCAGAGTGCTTGGTGGACTCTGCAGCGCTAATGTGCCCTGGGAAAAAAAAGAAGCATTTGAGCAAGTCCTGTTGTCCAGGAGAAGCATGATGAGAAGGACTGAGGACATTGTGGGGAATCTGGAGCTTCAGCTGCAACGTGAAGTGCCAGGTTTGGACTTTTTCTCCTTGGTTTTGAACGAGAGTAGTGATGTCTGAGACTCAGCCCAGTTACTCGTGTTTGTCTGTGGAATAACGGACTTCAACATGATGGAGGAGCTGGCTGCAATGAAAGGGATAACGGCAGGGAACGATCTGTTCAGAGGTAAATGGATATTGGGACTGAAACGGGACAGACTGGCAGGTGTCACATTGGAAAATCTTACAGGGAAAAATGTCAAACTTTTGAAACGTGTTCAAAATAAAGTGACTGAAATCAGCGCATATCAGAAATGGGTACTGTATTTGTGCATTTTATTGCACGCCATCATGTGTTGTGCAAGGCTGTGCTAAAAATGACCCATGTTACTGTTGTAAAGTTAATCAGGGCACGAGCGCTGGATCACAGGCAGGTTGGTGCACCTTTAGAGGAGCATGAGACTGAGCAGTGTCGTCAGCTGCCACATGGCCCAGCCTCGGCAAAGTGAGTGATTTTGGGACCTGGAAGCAGAGGTCCAAGAGTTAATAATAAATAATAATAATAAACTTTATTTGTATAGCACCTTCCTACAATGCCTTGCATTGACCAAGGTGCTTAACAGGATAAAAAGATGAATAAACTGGAACAATAAATCAATGAAAATAGAATAAGAAACAACAGCAATAAAAGAAGGCAATGGAAATAAAAAATGCTACATACTAAAATAACACTAAAATAACACAAGTAATAAAAGTTACACACTGAAAGCTTTTTTGAACAAGTGGAAATAAAAAGGCAATGGAAATAAAAAATGTTACATATTAAAATACCAAAAGTAATAAAAGTTACACACTGGAAGCTTATTTGAACAAGTGGAAATAAAAAGGCAATGGAAATAAAAAATGCTACATATTAAAATACCAAAAGTAATAAAAGTTACACACTGAAAGCTTTTTTGAACAAGTGGGTCTTCAGTCTGGTTTTGAACAGAGTCAGATCAGAGGTGGCACGCAGCTCAAGGGGGAGACTGTTCCAGGCTTTAGGGCCGGCAACAGAAAATGACCGGTCTCCCCATTGTTTGTACCTTGAGCGAGGCACCTCCAGCAGGTGTTGACTGGCAGATCGTAAATCTCTGCCGGGCTGATGGGCTTTCAAAAGTTCTGAGATGTACAGAGGAGCAAGTCCATTCAGAGCTTTGAAAACAAACAGGAGCAGCTTGAACTGTATCCTGAACTGAACCGGGAGCCAGTGTAGAGAGGACAGGACAGGAGTGATGTGTTCATATTTTCGTGTGTTGGTCAAAAAGCGCGCGGCAGAGTTCTGTACAAGCTGTAAACGGGAGATGGAGGATTGATTAATACCAACATACAAAGCATTACAATAGTCAAGTCTGGAGGTCACAAAGGCATGGATGGCCTTCTCCAGATCACCACGGCTGAGAAATGACTTGACTTTGGAGAGCAGACGGAGCTGAAAAAAGCTGGTCTTGACAACAGAACTGATCTGTTTATCAAACTTTAAGTTGGAGTCAAGCTGCACTCCAAGATTTCTGACCACCGGGTTGAAATGGGGGAGGGGAAAACCAACACTGGGACTGGGAAGGATGTTGCTGGTGTCACCAGGAGCACTAAATAAAATGCATTCAGTTTTATCTGTGTTTAGGTGGAGGAAGTTTTGAGAGAGCCAGTGCTTAATGTCATTTAAGCAGTTGACAAGAGTGTTTGAACTGGGTGAGGGGTTGGGAGTGACTGGCAGATAGATTTGTAAATCGTCTGCATACATGTGAAAAGACAGGTTATGACGTGCAATGATTGATCCTAATGGCAGCATGTAAAGAGAGAAGAGGACTGGCCCTAGAATAGATCCCTGTGGTACGCCAGAGGTCAGAGGGGTTGATGAAGAGGAGGACAGATCGCCTATCATGACAGAAAAAGTTCTCCCAGACAGGTAAGATTTGAACCACTCAAGCACAGCTCCCTGGAGGCCAACCTGCTGAGACAAGCGGTTGATTAGTACCTGATGGTCGACGGTGTCAAAAGCTGCTGAGAGGTCTAACATCACCAGCAGAGCAGGGTTTTTTGCATCCAGGGACAGAAGAATGTCATTCTGTACTTTGAGCAGTGCAGATTCAGTGCTGTGACGAGCTCGAAAACCTGACTGAAATTTTTCAAACAGGTTGTTGAGTTCTAGAAAAGATTGAAGTTGAATAAAAACAATCTTTTCTAGGACCTTTGATAGAAATGACAGATGTGAAACTGGTCTGAAATTAGAGAGAGCTGTAGGATCTAGGCCTGGTTTTTTGAGAAGAGGCCTGACCACAGCATGTTTGAAAGCAGATGGCACAAAACCTGAAGATAGACAGCTGTTAATAAATGACAAAACACAAGGACCAATTACATCAAAGGACTGTTTGAACATTTTAGAGGGAATGATGTCCAGAGAACAGTTAGTTGGTTTCATCTGCTGAACCACCTTGGTGAGGTGAGGGAGTGAAACCAGGTCAAATTGGTCAAAAACAGCTGTGGTTATTGCAGACGCACAAGACTGGATGGTGTTGGATGAACTGACAATGTTCTGCCTGATAGAGTCTATTTTGTTGACAAAATAGCTCTGAAAGTCATCGCAGGTAGACTGTGTGGCAGTTTTCAGAACATTGACAGATGGGTTGATGACAGACTGGAGTGTGCTGAAAAGCGTCCTCGGCCGGTTGGAGCTGGTGGAGATTAAATTGGAGAGGTACTGTGATTTGGCCTGTTTCACAGCATTATGATACTCACAGAGACAGTCTCTCAGTATTCCTTGAGATACATGAAGCCGGTCGCGCTTCCATTTTCGTTCTGCTTTTCTGCAACGTTGTCGAAGAGCTCGCGTCGTTTCGTTGAGCCATGGTGAAGGTTTGTTCTTTGAAGATGCCTGTTTGAGAGGAGCGATGGAGTCCAAGATCGTTGTGCAGGTGTGATGGAAGGAGCTGATGAAGTCCTCAGGATGTAGAGATGGGTCCAGGCTGACAGCAGAGCAAAATTCAGTGCTCTTAAAGGCATCAGTGAACTGACTTGGAGTTAATGGGGTGATGCAGCGGGAGAAACGTGCTGGGAGAATAGCCTTCGGTGCAGGAGAGGTGAAAAATTCAAATAATATGGGAAAATGGTCTGAAATACAGGTGTCCAGGATCTCCACAGTAGGTATTTGAAGGCCGTGGGAGATAATTAAATCGAGTGTATGACCCTGACTGTGTGTGGCCCCCGAGACCGACTGTGACAGGTTGAAAGAGTCCAGGAGGTCCTGAAACTCACATCCAAGCTGATTACTTGGGCAGCAGGTGTGCACGTTGAAGTCCCCACAGAAAGAAGAAGAACAAAGACATCCCAGAGCTCTCAGAAGAAGACTAGATGGCAGGTCTAAAAAAGCTAAGTCTGGTTCTCTGGACATTCAAAAAACAAAACAAAGCAAAAAAATTGTAGAAACGTTTAGTCTTTCGTCCGAAAGACTTCCTCAGTCTGAGGTGCTGTGTTCAGCTCAGTCTAAAGGCTCCGGCAGAGCTCTGCGTACGGCCAGTACGCCGTTCTACGCGGGTATTCTGTGCGCACGCATTCGCTGGCACAGCTCTGCTTTCGTTCTCGTGTTAAATGCTCGCGTTTTCGCTCCAAATTCTTGTTGTAATTTGAGCAGCTGCGCGCAGAGCATCTACCTACGGGACAAACTGAGGTCGCTGATTGGTCATTTGCTGACATGCCTACTGAATTGATTGACAGGTCGAGTGGGAGACAAAAAAAAAAGGTATGAGCTGGCTCGGCTGCAGCCGCTGCGGTGTTTCTAAACTTTATATGTTAATAAAAAATACTAAAAAATAAAAATAAAGACAGGGAGCCTGGTCCTGCAGCCCACAGCCCACCAGGAAATATTTAGAACGTCGCGCAGCCAGGTAGGACATGAGTTATTATTCGCTCGTGACAAATTCATTCATTTCAGTCATGGAGTTTACGGAGGAGGAAGCGATTACTTGACTTTTGGCAAAAAAACAAAAGAAAAGTCCAGATCAACGATGAAGAAGGGGAATTTAATTCATTTGTGTCTCATACAAAACAGTCCGGCACCGGGCAGTTTATTGTGAGACAACGCGCCTCGCGTACGTGGTCGTAAAATTTGAGCTTTGCGCGTTCGTGCCCTGCGGGGCTACGCTTGTGCCTCTGCGTATGTACTGCGTAGTGCGGCGTACTGCCTTACGCTGAGCTCTGCTGTGGCCTTTATAAATAGCACCCTCTCACAGTGTTACACCAGTGTTTTTCAACCACTGTGCCTAGGCACACTAATGTGCCGCGAGTGATCGTCAGGTGTGCCTTGGAAATTATTAAAAAAGCCCCCCCCCCCATTTCTACAACCTCTTTAAATTTAAGAACACATTGTTGTGGTACTGTTCGGGTGTATTTTTGAAGACATGTTGAGTGCAATTTGAAATAAGAAATATAAAAAATGTTAAAAATACATTTTTGTGTTTATTTCATTCTTATTCAAGACACTTTGATAAGAATGACTATATATTTAATATAGGCGGATACAGTGTATCTATGTTTACAATTTTGGTTGGTGGTGTGCCTCGGGATTTTTTTCAATGAAAACACTGTGCCTTGGCTCAAAAAAGGTTGAAAAACACTGTGTTACACAACCAGTTGGATGATGACAGCCTGAAACCAGCTGCTCACATGATCAAGGAGGACCATCAGCCTAAAGATGGATCGTTAGCACCCTGATGTTGTTTGCTATTCACAGAGGGCTGAGTGATACTAGCAATAACAGCATTGTAAGAGGGGGACAGTTGAACCCGGAGGCCTCCACCCCTGTTTAATGATGGACGGTTTCTTTTCACAAAGATGGCCTCCTTTACTCCTCTCTCAAACCATCGTTCCTCTCTATCAAGGATGTGAACATCTTCATCCCTGAAAGAGTGACCGCTGGCCTGGAGATGAGTGTAGACCACAGAGTCCTGACCTGATGATGTTGATCTTCTGTGCTGGGCCATCCTTTTGGCCAGTGGCTGTTTAGTTTCCCCGATATAAGACTGAGCTGAACACAGCACCTCAGACTGAGGAAGTATTTCGGACGAAAGACGAAACATTTCTACAATTTTTTTTGCTTTGTTTTGTTTTGTTTTTGAATGTCCAGAGGACCAGACTTAGCTTTTTTAGATTTTTCTACCTGGATTATTGAGCATGCATCAGGGTACTAGATGGCAGGTCTTTCATTTGCTGTTGATGTGACTGCACTGATGACTGAACTGAACACCAAACTGCAAGGCAATGGCCTCTCTGTTCATGAACTGCACAGCCTGCTGAAGGCTTTCATGAGACTTGCTATGGGAAATTGCACCCCCGCGCGATTACCTGAAGGAAAACATTCACGCCTTTACGGCAGGGGGCGTCAGGGTCACCCCAGAGGCCCCGTCCTCTGGGTACTTAAGACGCGGACGCCCATCCAAACGGTCTCCAAGTGCACTTCACCGAGCTTCAGCATTGAAAAGGGACAACTGTGTTGCACCTCGTTCCCTCCTTCAGGGAACATGAGTTATGGTGCATAACTTTCAGTTCCCTTATCAGTCGGTCACTCGGTACAACACTTTTGCTATGGGAATGTAATTCATTCACGCCCTTGAAATGCTCAGTAAAATGCATGCTTGTGAGAAGTTCTGCCTCTATACAATAGGCATCTCTCGGTCGCTCTCTACGTCTGTAGAGGGCACCTGCCGGGAAAAAAGCATCACATGCAGAAACATCAACCTGATGTTACCACTAGACATACTGGAGGAACCTCATATAGAGGCAGCACAGGTATGCTCCAATGATACAATTGTTTACCATCTCCTACTTCCTCATACAAACTAGGAAGAAGGAGGAAAAGGCCAAAGAGGCAACAAACCCATTAAGCCACTGACACTTCAGATGGCATCATTTAGGTATAAAACAAGTTTTGTACATAGGGTGACCTTTGACCTTTTAGGGGCAAGTCAGTTACACACATAGGGTTTCCCCCACTGATGTTGTTTCCCCCTTTCTTCTTTTTTTTATTAAGGAGAAGCGGCCAGGCCTTAGGCCTTTAGCCTGTTCCCTTCAGTGGCCAGGCTGAAAGCTGCCACAACTCCGGACGTGGGTGGAGAAGCTGCCCATGTGCCTGAGTCAGCAGGTCCTTGAGAGAGGGCAGTTGCCATGGTGTCCCCGACAACATTGAGGTTAGTTCCGGGAACCATGGTTTCTGTGGCCACCTGGGGGCTATTAGAATCAGGGAGAGGGCTCCCTTGCGTACACGCTCCAGCGTCATCTGGATCAGAGGGACAGGTGGAAAAGCATAATACAGCACCCCTGCTGGCCAGTCATGGGCCAAAGCATCTGTTCCCAACGGTGCGTCTGTTTCGTTCAATAATAATAATAATAATGAATTCAATTTATAACGCACTTTTCATTAATGAAAATCTCAAAGTGCTACAAGGTGCAACAGAATTAAATGTCAATAAAACAAGTAAAAAAACAAGTAAAATCAATAACAATATCAACTAAGATCAAAAGTAGAATCATGAGGAGGTAGAGTATGCTCGGTCGAAAAGAAAGGTCTTCAAGCCGCTCTTAAAGTCAACCACAGACTGTGGGGCTCTCAGACAGTCAGGAAGAGAGTTCCACAGGCGGGGGGCAGCCACACTGAAAGCCCGGTCTCCCATGGTCCTTAATTTGGTTCTCGGAACGTGAAGGAGATTACTGTTCTGTGACCGCAGCGACCGGGTGGATGAGTATGGAATAAGAATATCCTTCAGATAATCTGGTGAAGCTCCATGTTCAAAGAGAAATAGAGGTTGCAATGTGAGCTGGCCCTGCACGTGAACAGGTCTACAGAGGCTCTTCCAAAACATGACCAGACCTGATCCACGACCCGTGGGCTTAGCCTCCATTCCGATGCCAAGAGAGGCCCTCTTGAGAGGGCATCCGCTCCGTAGTTCAATTCGCCCGGAATATGAGTCGCCCTGAGCGACAATATTCTCGGGGCACACCACGTGAGCAACCTTTGTGTCAGACCGAGGAGAGCTCGGGATCTTGTCCCTCCTTCCCTGTTGATGAAGGACACCGTGGTTCTATTATCTGATTTTACTAGGACATGCTGCCCTGCAATCAGACCCTTGCCAAAAAAGTATTTTATTGACAGGAACACGGCCAAAAGTTCCAGGAAGTTGATGTGCAATCTCGCTTCCTGCTCTTTCCAAAGGCCTCGGGCATTCTGGTTTCTACAGACTGCTCCCCATCCTGTCTTTGAGGCATCCGTTGTGATGACTACACTAGATGACACCCGTCCTAACGGGACTCCCTCCGTGAACACGGACAAGTCTCTCCATGGTTCTAAGGCCCTCAGGCACTCTGAATCAATCCGAACCTTTCCTACCTGCCTAAGCTGGGCAGATTGTGTTTGTTGGTTTAGCCATATTTGTAAGGCCCGCATTTACAACAATGCGTGTGGTACACAGGGTATGGCCGCCGCGAAGAGGCTTAAAAGGCGTTGGCACGTTTTCAGGGGGATTCAGAGTAAATTTTGCCAGGCAGTGGCGAATTGAGGAAATGCGTTCCTCCGAGAGCCATGCTCTGTACCGGATAGTGTCGACCTGTACTCCTAGAAATACGGTAACCCGTGATAGAGTCAAGTCGCTCTTCCGAAGGTTTATGACAAAACCAAGAGCCTCCAGGTGAGAGATCACCTTCTGGGAGTGCAATTGAGCCTGCATTCTGCTATCGGCCAGAATCAGGAGTTCATCCAGGTAATTCATAATTCTGACCCCTTGATTTCTGAGAGGGTCCAGTGCTACGTCCAGACATTTTGTAAATGTACGAGGAGCAGTCTTTAAGCCGAAGGGTAAAGCCTTGAATTCGTATGCTTTACACTCGAATGCAATGCGGAGGTATTTTCTGTGCCTCCTCTATACGTCCACGTGGAAATAAGCGTCTTTTAAATCCACTGTACATATGTAGTCTCCTGGTCTCACAGACTAGAGGACCTGCCGCAATGTGAGCATCTTGAACTTGAATGTTTTATATAGCCCATGACGTACTGTCGACATGATCCATTCGTTTGGCAGACACGCCCTCCAGGCCTGTGCCTGCGCCACGAGCCTGGAAGGCATGTTTATCTGGAGTTCATTTTGTGTGTGTGCAGGAGGGGTGGCCTTTGACCCCTCTCGCGTGCTCCTGAGCAAGCTGGCCTGCCCAACAGAGGACTTCATGAGGTCTGATCATTTCAGGCAGCACTTGTGCGTCATACTGCGGTTCATAGTCTGACCCAGTAGTTTGTGTTTCATAAAAATGGTGCTTGAGTCAAGAACCAGGGCAGATTGTGCTTTGGTACTTTTATTTTTGTGTACGGATGAAACAGTGATTGTTTTTATTACACAAACAGTAGATGGGTCATTTTTAGGGTGCACACACATGTCACCAGCTCCTAGTAACGTGTTACTAACGAAATCTGGGCTCAGAAAGTTTGGTTCCCGTACCGCATGCGTGGGCAAACCTGTAAAGTTATGGATTCATCCTGCTTCATCAGGCCCGAATCTGTTTCCCACCTGGGTTCATTGAAGAGGTCCTAGGCCGAACTGCCTGGCGTTGAAAAGGTTCTACGTCGCCAGCCGGTCTTTTCTGCGGAAGGCGACGTATGGCCTCCCCGGGGGGGGGCAAAACTCTTCCTTGGCAGCCCCTCATAGAGGGCATCCGCCTGTTCACGCCTCTGCTCCAGCTTGACCTGGATGCGCTCCAGAGCTCTTCCGAAGAGGCCTATCGGCTCATCGGGTGTTGAAGAAAAAGGGACCTCTGGCCTTCCGGGAGGTCCGTTAAAGTCATCCACAGGTGCCGCTGAGCGACAACCATCTCCGCCATTGCCCTGCCCTGTGTGATGGCTATTGTCCCCATCATGCGGAGCATGAAGTCAGAGGCCCTGCGGGCCTCCTCCAGGACCTCTACTGCGGCTTGCTCATTTGTTGTTACCTGGAGCTCCTGCAGCTTTTCTGCTAGGTATGCCTGCAACATAGTCGAAGCGTTCATTGCATGAGCCGCAAAACCCTGGGCCCGGTAGCACTTGCCAAGCTGTTTCTCCGAAGTGCGGCAGGTCTTGCTGGGCAGTGTTGGCTTTGCACCCGCTGTAGCGGGAGCCAGATGAGCCGCCAGGGCCTCATCTATCCGCGGGGCGCTGGCGAGTCCTGCTGTCTCCATCCTGGCGACATCCAGGAACCGAGAGAGCGGCAGCATCATGGGAGCTCCGGGTTCGGTCCAAGTGCGCGTGAGCTCCATTAGGAAGTCCGGAAAGATGGGCATTCTTTGTCTCGTCGTTGGCTGCTGTCTCGCTTAGAGATAATTTCCCGCCAGCCTCGTAACCTGTTGGCGAGGCGTGGGGTCTGGCCACGCGACTTGTAGTGCATCCGCGGCCCTGTGGCACAATTCGAACAGAGCAGGGACCGACGTGTCCGACTCCGGTAGTACTTGTGCCAGGTTCTGGGAGGAATTCACACTCTCCCCCTCATAGCCGTCCTGGTCAGATACCTCGGGCGTTGAGTCCCCGACCGGGACCGACATGTTCAAACCGTTTCCTCCCCCAATCTGACCACTGCATTCCAGGTCTGTGTTCTCGAGCTCTGGTTCGGGAGCAAGAGGTTCTGTTGGGCCTGCGGCCCCCCGCACCACAGCTTTTCCCATGGCTTTGGTCAGTGCATCTGCACGGTGCTTTCTCACAACCGCCGGCATCCGGCAGCAGTGTCAGCAGGAGTCTGGGGATTCCAACGCTGTTCTCACATGCAGAACACCCAGGCAGACGGGACAGGCCTCGTGGGTGTCCGTCACCGACAGGGAGTAGCCACAGCCGCTGGGGCAGGGGCGCAAGCGAGGGCTCGCCATCCTGCTGGTCTTCTTCGGAATCTTTGTCTTCCGTTTTTCCTTCTTGGGGGCCATGTCCAAGAAGCGTGTAGGTTGTTTCCAGTCTTTCTTTTGTTCGAAGATGTCCTCTATGTTGTGTCGCTTTTGCTGGCTAGCCTGCTACTTGTTAGCAGGAGGCAATGTGACGCAGTTAGCGTTGTCGAGCGAAGCAGCTGTGGAGAGAGAACAAAGCTTCGAGGTAAGTAGAAAAATGCTGGACTAGCTTTCACCAGCCCAGCAACATGCAGGAAAATTTCTCTGTACGCTCAGCGTAGGGAGCAAGCTCACCTCTAGTCGAGCGATGTGACAATAATAATAATAATAATAATAATGAATTTAATTTATAATGCACTTTTCATTAATAAAAATCTCAGAGTGCTAGTGCTAGACAACAAAGATGTCCTACGAAGTTCAGGTATTTGCGAGGTGAAGGGCAAAAGAGACCGTTTGGATGGGCATCCGCGTCTTAAGTACCCAGAGGGCGGGGCCTCTGGGGTGACGCTGACGCCCCCTGCCATAAAGGCGTGAATGTATTCCTTCAGGTAATCGCGCAGGGGCGCAATTTCCCATAGCAATAGTGTTGCACCGAGTGACCGACTGATAAGGGAACCCTTATTTTGTTGATTAATCATAACTAATACTTTTACCAGTTTGTCTAAACAATGATATTTACTGCTTTTAATAAAGAAATACATGTACTGTACTATTAATATTATGCAGTATTGAATTATGTTATTTGGACCGTCCCCCCACAATATTTTCTATTTCTCATGTGGCCCCATGGAAAAAATAATTGCCCACCCCTGGCTTAGAATCACAATGCACAGACAACAAATGGGAAAAAACGACACAAGTCTTAAAGGGAAACTAATGAGGGAGAAATAACCAGACCTGTGGAGAGACAAAGGACCAGGTGAGAGTGGGAGGTGCAGGAGCTGAACTACAGTACATAAGAGGAACAACAGTGGGAAAGCTGAAACACATGTAAAAAAGGATACACCAGAATTACAGAAATATGCACAAAATACAAAAGACATGGATCATGACACAGATTTTAGCTGCTAACAATCAATATACTGTATTTTCCGGCCTATAAATTGCAGTTTCTTTACTAATTTTCATGTCCTGCGACTTATACGGTGAAGCGACATATTTATGGATTTTTTTCCCATATTCTTAGACCAATTTTTGGCTGAGATATGACAGTTTCCATTCATTCTGACGGGGAAAAAAATGGAGCAGTACCACTTTCGGCCGCTAGGGTCCACCGACCGTTCCCAGCTCATGTGTCCGACAGCAGACTCATCTGGTCGGACTCACTCTGTCGCAGCACGGCCTCCTGCTCTCTGGAGGTCTAAACTACCGTTACCTCAGTGTTTGACTGTTAGCAAAATAGTTCAAGAACCACAGGACAGATTTTGATGAAACTTCCAGAAAGTAATCACTGGATGGACATTTAAAACTGATAAGCTTTAGGAGATGTTTGCGCTAAAATTCGATTTATTTATATTTTATTTTGTCTGCTTCATTTTGCCATGTTTTAACTCTCAAAGTTCATTTATTAAGAAAAGTTCAGCTGACACACTTTTACTATAATGTCAGCAGACAAATATATAGGTTTAAGGTGTTTATCTTGTTAAATTTTAATGACATGAAGGTTTTCGCAGGAAGACCGTCAAAGCGAAACAATTTAAATCCAGCTGATTTGACCATTACGTGCATTTATTAAGGAAAAGTTCAGCTCAGATACACCTTTGTTATAATGTCAGCAAACAAATATTTTTTGTTGTTGTTTATCTTGATACATTTTAAAGAAATGCAGCATTCCCACCTGCTGCAGGTGCACGTTTTGCACGTAGCAAAACTATTTTTTTAATTCAGCTGATTTGACAATTACATTCATTTATTAAGGAAAAGTTCAGCTCAGACACATGTTTGCTAAAATTTTCAGCAAACAAATAATTGTTTTTAAGTGTTAATCTTGTTAAAGTCCTACCGCGCACGCTCCTGTAGCCATTTCGCAGCCATTTTTGGCAAACCTCCGGCCCACATTTCCGGGTTGTCACCGCTGACGCGTAGCATATGCGATGCGGCAGCGGTGACGCATAATAGATGCAACGTATACGGAGGTGCGATACGTTTATGGATTTTTCCACTTTATTGGACAAAATTGGACAAAGCAACATATACGGCGGTGCAACTTTTAAGGTGGAAAGTACGGTAATCAACCTTTTTGCGCAGAAATAAACAAGGCAATGAAGGAAAAAGTACAATGAGTGATTTAACTTATTTTGTTTACGGTGTTTCAAAAATAATCAACTATTCCAAAGCTTCCTTATATCTTTTAGGCTTAGTCTATCCACGCGAAAGTATCAAGTGGCCACATGATAATTTTATTTCCTACCATGTCACCAGACGGGCTCCGTAACGTCCTCTCCTCAAAGTCTAAAAGTTTTTGAGATGTTTCTGAGCTGTGTGACGTCAGTCCACCACTAGATGTCAGTGTTGAGCTGACAAACTTACCAAAAGCTCCTGAATGTTCAGAACTGTGTCAGTTTATGTGGATCTCTGTCATAGAAAGATCACACTGAGAGCACAGAAAATACTCTCTATCTCTCATCATAGACCATATGTAGAATTCATCAAGTCTACATGTTTATCTGTTAACATATCCTCTGCAGGCTCACATCAGAAATACAGAAATGTTTTAAGATCCACTGAAAAACTTTAATTGTTCCAAGGATGTCTCATATTCAAAACCTCCAAGTCACTTCTATTAATATATTTATTATAGTACACAGCAAGTGCATGGGGCTATAACATGTATTTATTTGTCTTGTTATATACATTTATGTGCATGCAACTTTTTTCCTCTTTTTGATTTAGTAAAATGTTTTGTATGCATGTAAGGTTTAGATTTGCTAACTTAAAAAAAAGTCTGGTTATGGTAGTTTTATTGGACATTCCTGTAGTGACTGTGTGGGTTCAGATTGCAGCTCCTGCCATGGGAAGAGCAGATATGGCTGCAATATGAAATGATTTAGTGCTGCAATCTAAACCACTAACTGGCTGGCTGCAGCGCAGGTCACCACACACTTCGAGTGTGTAATCTATCTCTGGTCAACCTCACACAGGATATGCCAACACACACTAAGTTGAAACCCACCAAATGCCTTCCCTTTCAGAACTGGCCTTGTCTTTTTTTTATGTGGCGTTGCAGAGGAGAAGCGTGATGATGTGTGTTTGTGATTTCCACAGCGCTGCAGAGTGACGCAGCAGAACGGAACTTGATTGTGTGAAAGGGCCGCAGAAATTTGACATTTCCACTCTTCACAAATTCAACTAACATGATTTGGTTCGAGTCAGATTAAGAGGTGACGTCAAAACTTAACGTGTGCAACTGTTTTTATTTTTATTTTTTATTTTTATTACCAGATCTATTTAAGAAAAGAGCAAAATCCAAGATGGCCACCACAGCCAATTGATATTCGGAAACACAAAAATGACTATCTCAGCATGATGTTACGTTTATTTTTATTTTCAACGGATGCTAAAATGTGTTGTAGTGGTTCTGTTGAGTCATCCTGAGCATATACTGTGATGAAAGTGGCCATCTTGAATAAAAACTGTAATCATCTACTACAATCTGGATTACAACTACTACAACTACGATCAGATGAGTTGACGGGGGAGAGGGCGGGCCTCGGAGGCCATCTTAACACCAGCAAAGTCTTTTTTTCCACTATGGAGTGTGCTTTTTGTGGAAATCAATTTGCTCTGTGTCTCCTCAGACTGAAGAAGTCCTTTGGATGAAGGACAAAACAGCTCAGAAAAAGGGCCACCTGCATCATGAAGGACCTCACTCACCCAGCACACACACTTTTTGTCCAGCTCCCCTCAGGCAGGAGGTTGAAGAGCATCAAGTGTAGAACCACTAGACTGAGGAACAGCTTCTACCCTGAGGCTGTTAGACTCATGAATATCTAACCAGAATAATCACTGTGAAAAATCACATCATGTTGCTGCTGATCTGTTTCATGTTGCTGCTGATCTGTTTCATGTTGCTGCTGATCTGTTTCATGTTGCTGTGTTCATTCGTACACATCTTCTCACACAGACTGATGTTTGTGCTGCTGTTCGGAGTATTGTTTTTGTACTACTAGTGCTTTGGTGTATTTTTAGTTTAACATTTTTCTTAGTTCATATCTAGGATCTTAGTATTGTTTTTGTTTTACATATTATCCTTTTGTTGGCTGTAACTGGGACCCAGTGTACACAATTTTGTTCCACCACATGAACCACATGGTGCGTATGACAAATAAAGAAACTTTAACTTTGACTTTGACTAATGGCTTCTATCGCCTCCTTTGACCAGGTTAGTGGGGTATCTGATGATGATGGGGGCATACATTTTGATGACTTGGACGTTGTTTTTACAGTTCAGCTCTTCAGGACCTGTCTTACTTTTAGTAGGTATTTGGTTGTGGCTGACTTATCTTTGGCTTCTAGTAAAGTTAACCCAAGTCCTCTGGACAATTTAATATATATATAATTACAACTATATAATAACATAATA
>JBBPBX010018130.1:0-46005 GCA_038048925.1 Garcialebias charrua
CGACTTATTCCAATCAATGTTGAAATCTCCAGCCAAAACAATCTCATTGTGTTTTAAATTTCCTATGAATTCAGTCAGGGAGGACAGAGCTTCAGGTGTTGCGGAGGGGGGACGATAACAACCAACAACAGTTAAGGGCTGACCTCCTTTCAAAGTGATGTTCACAGCTAAAGCCTCAAACTGGTTTGCGATTGTTTTTTTAGATGCAATCCTGGCAGCCAAAGAATCTCTGATGTAAATAGCGACTCCACCTCCCCTTGTATTACGATCACAACGATAGATCTTAAATTCATTGATTGCCAGGTCATTTTTCAAAACAGAATTGTTGAGCCAAGTTTCAGAGATAACGATCACATCTGCCCCAGAAGAAGTGATTAGGATTTTCAATTCATCAAGTTTTTTTAGAAGGCTACGAGCGTTTACATGCAGAAAACGGAGACCTGAAATATTTTTAAACTCATTAGGTGTACAGTAGTTAGTGATTGGCCCTGGGTTTGGCTGAATCCCTGAGATCAATAACAACATTAATATCAGACATTTACTTGACTTCTTTGTCAGTGATGTGTAATTACAGGAGTTAACAGTGTGACATTTTGCCCCCATAATTGAACCATGTGAAACATTAATGAAGACACGATCATTCAGAGCCCAAAAACAATGAAAGTCGCAGTGATGGGCAGATCCAGATGAGTTGATAAGATTCAGTGATTCCAGGTAGTCTGAGAACTGAAAATAATGACAGTAATATGAATGATGCAGAAAAGTCTCTGACCATAAAGCGTCACAATTTAAGTGTGCAAACAGTTCCTTTGAGGAGGCCCAACTACAGTTTGTGTGATAGGGGATCCAGCCCCCCTGTGAATATGAATGGATGTGGTCCTGGTTAACACAAGCTGGATCCAGAATCAACGGGTAGAAACAAGCAATTTGCAGCAAACAGCAGAGTGTGATGCCAGAAATGCCTCTTAAAATTAAGGGCATGATTGTAGCCTGTATCAGGACAGCAAAGGGACAACAGCGTGAACAGCACCAAACAACAGCAACAGCAGCTCCTGATCCTCAACGGTGCACGATTCTCTCTGCCCGTCTGATCCACAAGTAGCTCCCCAACAGTGTTGAACAGGCAACAAACCGCGACGATCACCAAACAGCGACGATCCTGATCCTCCGCGCTTCACTTTCTGCTCGTCTGATCCACAAACAGCTCTCCTCCGCGCTTCACTTTCTGCTCGTCTGATCCGCAAAACCTTAAGCTCTGTCTGATCATCGTCTGATGAATGTCTGAGGTGGAGATGAGAAGCAAAGCTGGCAGATGATCATCAGTGAAAGATGATCTACACCTGGATTTGGTAAACTTCATCACTGTTTGTTCACATGTTATTAGCCCATTTAGCCCCACTGGCAACAATTGTTGCCAAAGTGTATCACTGTCATTTTCCACTCAGTAAAAAAATCTCAAATGTATTAATGCAACATTTTCCACCTATAAACTAGTAGACAACTTAGACAAGGGTTTTGATTTTAAAAAATGTTTTCAAGTGCTTCCTGTTGCATGATATCATGCTTCCTGGGCCATCCAGTTGAAGACATGGAATATGCAAATCGTCCTGGAAAAAGGTAATTTTCATAACATTTCTTATGGTTTTCCCCCATATACAGTATTTTTATAATTATTTAATCTTTCAAGTCTCTACAGTAACACTCTCCACAAAAATTGTACCTAGGATAAATATGTTTTTTTTCATGGGCGTCTTTTTGTAAGTGGCAACAAAATGGGCACATAGCTTGTCGCTAACTACAGGAAACCACTGTCTGCAGGATTGCACCTAATTTTCTTATTTCAAATTGTAAAATGATATGCAATGTCTTATTTTAGTCTTCTAAGGATACTCTTCCTAGCAAAATAAATTATGTAGTCAAGGCCTGTATGTCTAAGATTTTTATTTGCTTCCATACATCATTCTCTTGCTAGCTAACATCATTTTTTTGCTAGCCTAACATTAGCTTGTGTTTCGCTGAGGTAAAATATGTTGATGATCTAGCCATATGTAGGAAGCCACACAGATCTGGTGGAAACTGGACTTGGTCAGGGACCAAGTGTGGTTCTTGGCCTGGCAGAGAAAGCTGAAGTTCCACCTGGAGTCAAGTTTTACCATGACAACCTCTTCACAACCCTGTCCCTGGTGGATGAGATGACCCTGAGAGGCTATGGCAGCTGTGGCACGATGCGACAAGCTCAGCTCCACAAGGTTCCTTTCACAGAACCCAAGACCTTCAAGAAGACACCCAGAGGAAATGCTGAATATCTGGTTGAGGCAGAGAAGCTGATTGTAAGGTGGAATGACAACAGCATGGTCACTGTGGTGTCAAACATGGAAAGGGAGTTCATCGAAACTGAGGCAAAGAGATGGAACAAACAAAAACGGACCATGGACAAGGTCAGACAGCCCAAGTGTATCCAGGATTACAACACACACATGGGAGGAGTGGACCTGCATGACCAGTTTGTCAGCCGCTACAGAGTCAACATACGGTCCAAGAAGTGGTGGTGGCCATGCTTCAGCTGGGCCCTGAACAGTGCCATGGTGAACAGCTGGTGCTATTACAGGTACACAAGGCTGCATGTTATTTAGCAATATCACAATCGTGTTTGTGATGTTTGACATGAGGTGATCGCTAGTGCTCTTCATTTGACAAGAGCAACAGTGATGATATCCAGACCAACATCACAAACTCAAGCATGATATTGCTTTTACAGAACATTCTACATATGGGGCATGACACTGTAGAAAGGAGGATATTGATAATTCATCAATAGCATCATAAATGAACAAAAACATGGCATATTCATTCATCTATCATGCTTGTTTTTTCATTCATTTAGAACCTGGAAAAGTGGGCAGAAAGATCTCCTCTCCTTCCAGAGGCTGGTAGCCCAGACCCTCCTCCTGCGCCATGGAACAAAGCCAAGTAGGCAGGGCAGAAGATGGCGATAACTGATGCCACCAGGTTTGATCATTTCAACCACTGGCCCTGCAACACTGGTAGCAGGTACAAGCGATGCAAAAACTGTGGCGGACGCACATCGTTTGCGTGTGAAAAGTGTGATGTGCCACTACATTTGGAGTGCTTCAAGAAGTACCACACTGAGTAAAACATTGTTACGTGGTCACATTTTGTTCGTCTTTTGTTTGTTTATTATTTTTATTTTTTGGCACCATTGACGGTTCACTGGTGGAGGGGGGCGGGGCTCAGCCAGTCTAAGTGTTTTTTGCTGCGCTACAGCACACCTGCGGTGTGATTTTGACAGATGGAGTGGCGTGTTGGACACTACTGCAGCAGTGGAGTTTTGTAAAGAAGAAAATATCTTAAAGGACGGTGCGGAAGGCTCTGGAGAGAGAAACAGAGCATTCACCTCGGGACGGAACCCAGAGGGGAGCGTCGGATGGTTTTGGCCGGGTTTGTTTTGGATGAACCGGCTGGACGCTAACAGATTACATGCACCGGGGAAGTTAACACGCCTGCTAACAACAACCACAGATGGAAACACAAGTGGTGCGGTTTTAAGAAAAAAGAGAAAAACTATAAAGGAAAACAAAAAAACAACTATTGAACAGTGACGGATGAAGGATCGTGCGGGCTCGCCCCTTTCCAGGATGTCAGCTGTCAAACTCTGTTCGGACATCTAAAAGGTAAGCCCCACCTCACTGTGTGTTCCGTCTCTGGTGCCAGTTTTGTTTCTTTTTTTTCTTTTCTTTCTCATCACGTTGCGGTCCTACTCTCCAGTACAAAGAACGAGCTGAGGAGAGTAGCGATTTCGTAACAAGTGGGGGCTCACGTCCGGGATTACGGAACGTCCTTTTGACTTTAAGCTACCATTTAAAATATATTGGTGTTTCGTTGATTCCTGTAATGGTGGTTAAAATTAGAGTGAGGTTATGGAGGAATTTAAAGTTGAAGAATTCCTGAAGGAAGGTCGGACTTTGAAAATGAGAGACTGGTATCAACTAAAAAAAGTAGAACTGTTCAAAATAGCAGAACACATGAAGGTGCAGTGTTCACCTGGTACAAAAAAGGTTGACTTAATTGAAGCATTAATAAATAAGATTTCCCCTGAAAGTCTTCCGGAAACACACCCCAACGTTTTAGAGTTACAGTTTGCTCAATTAGAGTTAGAAAAAGAACGTATCAGGCAGAAAGCAGCACAGGACGCTGCCACGCTTGAGTTAGACAGAGAACGAATGAGGCTGGAGTTTGATTACAAACGGAAACAACTGGAGAACGAACAACAAAAGCTGGAAGTAGAAAAACTGAAAATTGCAGCTATGGAAGCAGAAAGAGGTTTTGATCTAAGTAAAAACATCAGATTAGTTCCTCAGTTTTGTGAAACAGAAGTAGACGTTTTTTTTCTGTCCTTTGAAAAGATTGCAAAATCTCTAAAGTGGCCTGAGAATAAATGGTCTCTTCTGGTACAGAGTGTGTTTACTGGCAGAGCTCAGGAGGTTTATGCTGCACTTGATGCAGAGAAATCCTCATCTTATGAGGATGTAAAAGCTACTGTTCTTGCTGCTTACCAACTGTCTCCAGAGGTTTATCGACAGCGTTTTCGTAACCTGGTAAAAAGTGAGACTCATACGTATATTGAATATGCTAGGGAGAAGGAGATAGCATTTGACAGATGGGTACGGTCAAAGAATGTTGGTCAGGACTATGAGAAATTAAAACAGCTTATTCTCTTGGAAGATTTTAAAAATAGTGTTTCTTTTGAGGTAAGAAATTACCTAGAGGATCAAAAGGTTGACGAGATTAAGAAAGCTGCAGTTATGGCTGATGATTTTGAACTCACCCATCAGTGTTTAGTGAGAGGAGGGTTCAAGACATCACAGAGCATGACACAGCAACAGGGTGGTATGAATTCAGACGCCTTGGTGTGCCACTATTGTGGTAAAAAGGGGCACAAAAAAACTGAGTGTTGGGCTTTGGCGAGTAAACAAAAGAAGGAAAATACTCCTAAACCTGGTTTACTAGTGTCAGACATGTCGAAAAATGCTGGTGAGTGCTCAAACAGTGCTGTGTTGGATTTGTATAAAGATTTTCTTTCTTCTGGGGTTGTATCTGTTGATGGAAATGGTTATCCTGTAGTTATTCTGCGAGATACGGACGCTGCTCAGTCACTCTGGGTGGTGAAGGATACAACTCTTCCGCCTTCTAGCTCACTGAAAATGTGTACACTTATTCAAGGAGTGAACAATGATGTTTCTGAATTTAAGTCTGTCCCTCTGCATGAAGTTTATTTACAGTCATCTTTAGTGACAGGAGTGGTTAAAGTTGGGGTGGTGTCCAGTTTACCCATTCCGGGTGTCACATTTGTACTGGGAAATGATTTGGCAGGTAAAAAGGTTCATGTTGCCCCTCTGGTTGTACATTCTCCTATATATTCTTCTGAGACTGAGGCACTGAAGCGGGAATTTCCTGGAGTTTTTCCTACCTGTGTTGTCACTCGTTCTCAGTCTCAGGTTAATCAGGAAGAACCTCCAGAAACGGTGAGAAATCCGGAAGAACCAGAGGTTATGCTTGCTGAAACTTTCTTTGCTGAGGGTGCAACAGATGAGCAAAAGTACAGTAAGGAGGATTTGATTAGGGAACAGGGTAATGATCCATTTGTTAGGGATGAATTGTCTAAAGCTGGTACTTTAGAAGACGTAGCAGGAGAACCTGTAAGTTTGTATGTGAAAGACGGCGTTTTAATGAGAAAGTGGAGGGATCCTCAGTGTCCTGCTACTGAAGAGTGGAGGGTGTATCATCAGATTGTCCTTCCCTTTTGCTATAGGGAAGAGATTATGAGATTGCCTCATGAAGTTCCCACTTGAGGGCATTTGGGCATTAATAAGACCAAGGCTAGGATCATGAGGCACTTTTATTGGCCCACAATCTGGAAGGCTGTCGGGGAATTTTGTAAGACCTGCCACGCATGTCAACTTGGTGGAAAGCCCAATCAAAATATCCCACCTGCTCCACTAATTCCTATTCCAGTGGTTGGAGAACCATTCAGTCGTGTTCTAATAGATTGTGTGGGCCCCTTACCAAAAACTAAGCGTGGACACCTATATCTGTTAACAGTTATGGATGTTGCTACACGTTATGTGGAAGCTTTTGCTTTGCGTAACATTTGTTCAAAAACAATCTTAGATTGCCTTCTTAAGTTTTTTACTCAGTTCGGGCTTCCTAGAGAGATCCAGTCCGATCAGGGCTCTAACTTTATGGCCGGGGTTTTTCAAGCAGTGATGAAAGAGTTAGGGATTGAGCACTTCAAGTCATCTGCGTACCATCCACAGTCACAGGGGGCCTTGGAACGATACCATCAGACTCTTAAGGCCATGATCAGGACCTACTGTGTGGATCAGCCTGGGGAGTGGGACAAGAGTGTTCCATTTCTATTGTTTGCTATCCGTGACTCTGTCTGTGAATCTACAGGTTTTAGTCCGTTTGAGTTGGTCTATGGACATGAAGTGAGGGGTCCCTTGAAGTTGGTTAACACTAGCTCTACCAGTTTTTGTCAAAATGACAATTCTACCTATGCAACCCATGGGATTGTCAAACTGACAAATTGAATTAGCATTTTTAAAGCCATTGGTATGTATATGAGGCCATTCCAATCTGTTGGCGGGGAGGAGGCCTTGGGGCATATTTATATAGTCAGGTAAATCCAGTGGTGGAGAAAATACTCAAACACTGTACTTAAGTAAAAGTGCAAATAAACAGACAAAAATATACTCTAGTAAAAGTAGAAGTACCATATTAATATTTTTACTTAAGTAAAAGTAAATAAGTACTTGCTTTTAAAAATACTTAAAGTATTAAAGTAAAAGTAATTGCTGAATGTATTACCTAATGCAATGGCCTACAATACCATAAAGTGTGTGATATATATATATATATATATATATATATATATATATATATATATATATATATATATATATATATATATATATATATATATATATATATAATATATATATATATATATATATATATATATATATATGTATATATATAGATATATATACATGTATATATATATATATATATATATATATGAATATATATATATATATGTATATATATATGTATATATGTATATATATATTTATAAGTATATATATATATTATATATATACAGGTAGTCCCCGACTTACGAGCGAGTTCCGTTACAACGAGGCGCTCGTAACATGGAAATCTCGTAATTTGGAACGGCCGCCACGTGTCTCGTAAGTCCGGAATTTCGCTCGTAAGTTGGAACGGTTTTGCTAGCGCGACTACAAACACTCGTTTTTCATCGAAAAACCGCTTATGAGTGCATAAAAATGATCGGAAACCTGTGTCCACATGTTTAGCTAACGGACTGTGGTGAAAAAACACAGAAAAACTCAGTATTTTTTGCGTTTTTTCCAAAAATTTGCCAGCTCGTAAGTCCGGATGCTCGTAGGTCAGAGCGCTCGTAAGTCGGGGACTACCTGTATACATATATATATATATATATATATATATATATATATATATATATATATATATATATATATATATATATATATATATATATATATATATATATATATATATATATATATATATATATATAGCTTGGTCCGCATTGCCGGCAGTAAGTCAGGCTCGTTTCCGGTAAAAGTTGGACTCCGCCAAGGTTGCCCTTTGTCACCGATTCTGTTCATAACTTTTATGGACAGAATTTCTAGGCGCAGCCAAGGTGTTGAGAGGATTTGTTTTGGTGACCTTAGAATCGCTTCTCTGTTTTTTGCAGATGATGTGGTCCTACTGGCTTCATCAGTTCGTGATTTACAATTTTCACTGGAGCGGTTTGCAGCCGAGTGTGATACGGCCGGGATGAGGATCAGTTCCTCCAAATCCGAGGCCATGGTCTTGAGCCGGAAAAGGGTAGCATGCCCTCTCCGGGTCGGGGAGGAGGTCCTGCCCCAAGTGGAGGAGTTTACGTATCTCGGGATCTTGTTCACGAATGAGGGAAAACTGGAGCGTGAGATCGATAGGCGGATAGGTGCAGTGTCCGTAGTGAAGCGGGCGCTGTACCGGTCTGTCGTGGTGAAGAGAGAGCTGAGTCAAAAGGCAAAGCTCTCAATTTACCGATCGATCTACGTTCCCACCCTCATCTATGGTCATGAGCTTTGGGTTATGACCGAAAGAACAAGATCTCGGATACAAGCGGCTGAAATGAGTTTTCTCCGCAGGGTGTCTGGACTCTCCCTTAGAGATAGGGTGAGAAGCTCAGTCATCCGGGAGGGACTTGGAGTAGAGCCGCTGCTTCTCCACATCGAGAGGAGCCAGTTGAGGTGGCTCGGACATCTGGTTAGGATGCCTCCTGGACGCCTCCCTGGGGAGGTGTTCCGGGCATGTCCCACTGGGAGGAGACCCAGAGGAAGAGCCAGGACGCGCTGGAGGGACTATGTTTCTCGGCTGGCCTGGGAACGCCTTGGGATTCCCCTGGAGGAGCTGCACCAAGTGGCTGGGGAGAGGGAAGTCTGGGCCTCCCTACTTAGGCTGCTACCCCCGCGACCCGACCCCGGATAAGCGGAAGAAGATGGATGGATGGATGGATGGATGGATGGATGGATGGATGGATGTTTTTGCTACTTTTCTATTGTTTATTGTTTAATGTATGTGTTTCATTGGCCTCGAGGCTCAATAAGATTTACCTGACTAAATAAAGGTTGAATGAAAAAAAATAAAAAAATAAAATTCAGTGTAACATTATTTTTGATCAAAGCTTGCCCCCCCCACCTACAGAGCAGTCTCTGGTGAAAACAACTCTCTCTCTCTGTAGAAGCAAGTTGGAAATGCTGTTGGAATGTGTGGTTAATTTGTGGGGGATGTATGTAAATGAATGTTCTTTGTGTCTTTTGTTTTGACCTACTGGAGAAGATTATGCTGGGAGAAGATTCTCAGGAGGGGATGTTTACCCAAAAACAAAGATATCCACCCCCAGGCTCATGGAAGAATTGTCATTTTGACAAACTCATGGCAGTTCTAGTGTTTTTTTTTTTCCCTGGGTTTGCTAGTGTTAAAGAGAAATTTCTGGCTAAAGAACCTGACAGAAACGTTTTGGATTACGTTTCTGAGTTTAAGGAGCGCTTGAAAGCAGCTTGCACTCTGGCTAATGGTCAGTTACAACAAGTCTAAAGAAAGATGAAAAACCGTTTTGATCGAAAAGCTGTTTCTAGAGAATTTGCAGTTGGGTATAGAGTGTTGTTGCTTTTACCCATTCAAGGTGACCCCCTGCAAGCAAAATTTTCTGGACCATACATAATTAAAGAAAAAGTGGGTGAAGTCAACTATGTAATATCTACCCCAGACAAGAGAAAGTCGACCCGTTTGTACCATGTGAACCTGATTAAGCCATATTATGAACGAGAGTGCACTATCACCAGTAGTGGTGTGTGTTGGTCACCCGAATCAAGAGAAAAAAAAGGATTCAGATGAACTGGATTGTATGGGTCCTAAGGATCTTAAGTTGGCAAATAGTGCAGTATTGGCTGATCAGGAGAAGTTTTTGAGTCATTTAACTGCTCAGCAAAAAATGATGTGACAGCTCTTCTGAAGAAATTTTCTTTGCTGTTTGGTGACTCACCAGGTTTAACATCCTTAACAGAACATGACATAGAGGTTGGTGTTTCTCCTCCAGTTAAACAACATCCATATAGAGTAAATCCTGACAAGATGGATAAAATTAGACAGGAGGTGAAATACATGTTACAACATGACATCATTGAGCCAAGTATGAGTGAGTGGAGCTCTCCTGTAGTAGTAGTTCCAAAACCTGATGATTCCATTCGACTTTGTGTTGACTACCGAAAAGTAAACACTTTAACTAAGTCTGACTCTTTTCCGAATAGAGGATTGTATTGATCGAATTGGTTCAGCCAAGTTCGTTTCAAAGTTTGACCTTCTGAAAGGATACTGGCAAGTCCCTTTGTCAGAACGGGCAAAGGAAATCTCTGCCTTTTGTACAACTGATGGCTTATACCAGTTTAAGGTGTTACCTTTTGGGGTTAAAAATTCCCCTGCTTCTTTCCAGAGGTTAATGACTCGGGTCACAGAAGGTTTGTCGAACTGTACAGTTTACATTGATGATGTAGTGTTGTATGCTGATACTTGGGAATAGCACATGGAAGATATGACACACTTCTTTGAGAGATTAAAAGAGGCTGGACTTGATATCAACTTGCCAAATGGCAAGGCTTCCATAACCTACCTTGGACATGTAGTAGGACGAGGCGAAGTTCGACCTCGTGCTGCTAAAGTGCAAGCTATAGCTCAGATGTCAGCTCCAAAGACAAAAAAGGAACTTATGAGATTTCTTGGAATGGCTGGGTTCTACCGAAAGTTTGTCCCAAATTTTGCTACAGTGGCTTCGCCTTTAACCGATCTATTACGGAAGTCTACAAAGTTTGTTTGGACAGATTCTTGCACAATGGCATTTGAACAACTTAAGGCCATTTTGTCCTGCGAACCTATCCTAACAGCTCCCAGTTTTTTTCTGCCATTTAAGCTAGCTATTGATGCTTGTGATGTAGGGGTAGGAGCTGTACTCTTGCAAGAAGATAATTTCGGAGTAGACAGACCTGTGGCTTATTTTTCCAAGAAGTTAAATCTGCATCAACGCAGATATTCCACTATAGAAAAGGAGGCTCTGGCTCTGGTACTTGCCATTCAGCATTTTGAGATCTATGTGTCAAGTGGTGCACACTTTGTTAAAGTGTATACTGATCATAACCCACTTACCTTTCTGGAAAAGTTTAAAATGAAAAATCAGCGAATTTTCCGGTGGGGCTTGATATTACAGCCTTACAATCTTATGATAGAGCACATTGCGGGGAAAGATAATGTAATTGCTGATGTTCTGTCAAGAATGTGAGGAATAGGTTGAAGATGTAGGAAGTTTATTGGACTAAAAAATAAAAAAATAAATAAAATAAAATAAAAATAATAATAATAAAAAAATATATATATTTTTTTTTGGTTAGGGGGGGAAGTGTTACGTGGTCACATTTTGTTCGTCTTTTGTTTGTTTATTATTTTTATTTTTTGGCACCATTGATGGTTCACTGGTGGAGGGGGGCGGGGCTCAGCCAGTCTAAGTGTTTTTAGCTGCGCTGCAGCACACCTGCGGTGTGATTTTGACAGATGGAGTGGCGTGTTGGACACTACTGCAGCAGTGGAGTTTTGTAAAGAAGAAAATATCTTAAAGGACGGTGCGGAAGAGACCGAAACAGAGAGAGAAACAGAGCATTCACCTCGGGCGGATGGTTTTGGCCGGGTTTGTTTTGGATGAACCGGCTGGACGCTAACAGATTACATGCACCGGGGAAGTTAACACGCCTGCTAACAACAACCACAGATGGAAACACAAGTGGTGCGGTTTTAAGAAAAAAGAGAAAAACTATAAAGGAAAACAAAAAAACAACTATTGAACAGTGACGGATGAAGGATCGTGCGGGCTCGCCCCTTTCCAGGATGTCAGCTGTCAAACTCTGTTCGGACATCTAAAAGGTAAGCCCCACCTCACTGTGTGTTCCGTCTCTGGTGCCAGTTTTGTTTCTTTTTTTTCTTTTCTTTCTCATCACGTTGCGGTCCTACTCTCCAGTACAAAGAACGAGCTGAGGAGAGTAGCGATTTTGTAACAACATCCATAAAAGATGATGGAATGTATGGGATGAAATATATACATATATGTGTGTTATTAGAGGTTATAAGAAAAAACACTGTTCGTTGAAGTTTTGATTACAAAGTTACAAAATTTGAGTCTACAGACGAATAAATTAAGGAAAAAAAAACTGTTCAAATTGTTTGTTGTTTGGAATTTTATACAGGAGGAACCTGAGGCTCCAACTTTTTGTTATTATTTATTCTGACTACATTATTATTTTGTTATTACTATATTATTATTAGTTCTCTATTATGAACAGGTGACAGTTGACCTAGTGACAAGCTGTGTGACTACTGGCAACAATTGTTGCCAGTCATAAAAATGCCATTTTCTTCAAATCAAAATACAGAATGATGAAAATAAATACATAACATGATTCAGAAGGACCCAACTGATAAAATGATATGCCTTTCAACTCTGAAAAAAATTTGGGCATAAATGGGTTAGAGCCAAAAAGAACCAACATCTTCTGAGCATGTCTCCTCGTGTTTGGAAAGTTCTCCTCCTTGAGAGAACAGTAGAAATGCAGCATTGATTTGGACTTCAAATGCTCTGCCAGTCCCACATCAGACTGCAGGTCCATGAGTTCCAGCTGAACATCACTGGGTGCATCATCAGCACTGCAGATGAAAGGAGAGTAAATCATCTGCATTTTATCCTCAATTGTTCTGAGATCTTCAAATAATCTTGAACACTCACCATGCAGTGCATCAAACATGGAGTACCACCTGCGGAGGTGATCAGCTGATGGTGTGAATTCTTTCAGGGTTTGCAGTGATAGTCTCATGAAAGCCTTCATCAGGCTGTTCAGTTCATGAACAGAGAGACCCTTGTCTTGCAGTTTGGTGTTCAGTTCAGTCATCAGTGCAGTCACATCAATGCAGTCCAAGTTACAACAGCAGTTGATGAAAAAAACATTGTATACGTTTATTTGTGGATTTAAAGAATGCTTTTGATACTATTGATCACACCATCTTAATTGCTAAATTAAATCAATATGGTATCAGAGGACTTGCATTGCAGTGGATCAGTAGTTATCTGACAGATAGAAAACAATTTGTTCAGATGGATAATGTACGCTCTAAGTTACTCAGAACTTCATGTGGAGTACCACAAGGTTCAGTCCTTGGACCAAAGTTGTTTATTTTATATATGACTGATTTAAATGAAGTGTCTGATATCCTCAAATGTGTTTTATTTGCTGATGACACCACTTTCTTTTGTTTGGGTGAAGACTTGGAAAAGATGTTTGTGATGGTAAAAAACGAGTTCCAAAAGATACAAATTTGGTTTAAACGAAATAAGTTATCATTGAATATTGAGAAAACCAATTTTATGATATTTAGTAAAAAAAAAAAAAAACTTTGGATTTTTCTTTTGAAATTGATGGTATTAAGATATGTAGAGTGAATGAGGTTAAGTTTCTGGGTGTAATTATTGATGACAGATTATCTTGGAAACAGCATACTGTATATCTATTGTTAAAACTAAAATATCTAAATCAATTGCAGTATTGTATAGAGTAAGGGATTTGTTCAATAATACTGCTTTACACTTGCTTCATAACACAATTATAGTTCCACATTTAATTTATTGTGTAAATGTTTGGGGTACAGCATGCAGGACATAGCCTATTTTTATTTTGCAAAAAAGAGCTTTAAGAATTATAATGAGGAAATCTTATTGTCATCCTTTGAATACTTTATTTTGTCAATTGAAATCACTCAAGTTTTATGACTTGGTTGATTATAATATTCTTTTACTTATGTATAAGGCCCATACTTCCTCACTACCATCTAACATTCAAACCTATTTTGTGAAAAGGATTAGTTGCTATAATTTAAAGGGAACAGAAATGTTTGTTAAACCTAAGTTTAGAACCAGTTTAAAGGGTAGGTCCACTACAATAAGAGGAATTGATCTTTGGAATGGACTAGAGGACAATGTAAAAAATGTGAAGTCCATACTAATATTCAAGAAAATGATTAAAACTATTTTGTTGAAGAGTTACATTTAAGTTGATTCTAATTTAACAAATTATATTAGATATTTTGATGTGACTGTATTTCTCTGATGAGACTGTATTATTTTGTATTACAAATAAGTATATTTATGTTTGAATTGGGAGTGGTGGCGCAAAGGTTAAGAAGGTGAGCTTGTGATCGGAAGGTCGCCGGTTCAAGCCCCGGTACCGACAACATCAAAGATGTGGGTGGGATAAGTGAAGCGGTCACACCTGTCTCCACCCTCATCTGCCCCACTCTGGGCCCTTGAGCAAGGCCCTTAACCCACACATCTGCTCCCCCGGGAACCCTAGATATCAGCTCTCTGCTCCACACAGAGGGCTGTGGTTGCTCGGTGGTCTGTGGTTGTGTCAGGAAGGGCATCCGGCGTAAAAACAACTGCCAAATCTTCATGCGACCAGTTCGCTGTGGCGACCCCTAACGCAGGGAGTAAAGCCGAAAGAAGAAAAAAAAAATTTGTTTGAATTGATGGTTTGAATTGATTGTTTGATAAGGAGCAGATATGATAAGAAATGTTTTCTTCTTCTGCTTCCTTTCATTTTATGTTTTGTTTAATTTTTCTTTTAAAAAAATTGTCATTGTTTTTAATATGAAATGAATAAAAATTATACTACTACTACTACTACTACTACATCAACAGCAAATGAAAAACCTGCCGTCCATTCTTCTTCTGAGAGCTCTGGGATGTCTTGGTTCTTCTTCTCACAGAACTCTTGGACCTCTGCTTCCAGGTCCCAAACTCACTGACTTTGCCGAGGCTGAGCCGTGTGGCAGCTGACGACATTGCTCAGTCTCATGCTCCTCTAAAGGTGCACCAACCTGCCTGTGATCCAGCGCTCATGCCCTCATGAACTTTACTACAGTAACATGGGTCCTTTTTAGCACGGCCTTGCACAACACATGCTGGCGTGTAATAAAATGAACAAATACCCATTTCTGATATGCGCTGATTTCAGTCACTTTATTTTGCACACGTTTCAAAAGTTTGACATTTTTCCCTGTAAGATTTGGACAACCGTCCAATGTGACACCTGCCAGTCTGTCCCGTTTCAGTCCCAGCATGTCCATTTACCTCTGAACAGATCATTTCCTGCCGTTGTCCCTTTCATTGCAGCCAGCTCCTCCATCATGTTGAAGTCCGTTATTCCACAGACAAACACGAGTAACTGGGCTGAGTCTCAGACATCACGACTCTCGTTCAAAACCAAGGAGAAAAAGTCCAAACCTGCCACTTCACGTTGCAGCTGAAGCTCCAGATTCCCCACAATGTCCTCAGTCCTTCTCATCATGCTTCTCCTGGACAACAGGACTTGCTCAAATGCTTCTTTTTTTTCCAGGGCACATTAGCGCTGCAGAGTCCACCAAGCACTCTGACACCCCCCCCCCTCTGAGAATGGCTCACTGTTTTTAGCCATTTTGTGGGATATGACAAAGTTAAGTCTCGGTTGCTGCACCCCTGGATGTGTGAAGCACGGTCAAACAGCCCTGCTGCATTTGTAGCTTAGCAAAGCTTCAGATGTCTGCGCCCTTTCAGCATCAGTCAAGTTTTTGTATTTCTCTGCGTGTTTTCTCTCATAAATGTGACTCAAACTGTAATCCTCAAACACAGCCATCTGCTTTCCACAAACTAAACACACAGCTCTACCCCCAACTTCAGTAAATTAATATTTAGCCATCCATCTTTTGATGAAATCCTTCCACTCAGCATCTACTGTTTTTAAAGCATGAGTGGACTTTTTTGAGGGCTAACGTTGTCTTGTGACTTGCTCGGGACAACAATTCAATCATGCACATTGCGCATGTCTTCATTTACATATTGCATCATTTTGTACATGAATTTAAAAAAAACATCAAAATTAAAGCAATGCCCCTCCCTGGGCTGCCACCTTACCGTGGTGGAGGGGTTTGAGTGTCCCAATGATCCTAGGAGCTATGCTGTCAGGGGCTTCATGCCCCTAGTAGGGTCACCCAAGGCAGACAGGTCCTAGGTGAGGGACCAGACAAAGCGCAGCCCAAAGACCCCTTATGATGAGTTCAATTAATGGAAACAATGTTCCCTCGCCCGGACGCGGGTCACCGGGGCCCCACTCTGGAGCCAGGCCCGGAGGAGGGGCACGTTGGCGAGCGCCTGGTGGCCGGGCTTTTACCCATGGAGCTCGGCCGGGCACAGCCCGAAGAGGAGACGTGGGTCCCCCTTCCCATGGGCTCACCACCTGTGAGAGGGGCCAAAGGGGTCGGGTGCATTGTGGAATGGGTGGTGGCCGAGGGCGGGGACCCTGGCGGTCTGATCCTCGGCTACAGAAGCTGGCCATTGGGACATGGAATGTCACCTCTCTGGTGGGGAAGGAGCCTGAGCTAGTGTGTGAGGTTGAGAGGTTCCGGCTAGAAATAGTCGGACTCACCTCAACGCATGGCTCTGGCTCTGGAACCAGTTTCCTTGAGAGGGGTTGGACACTCTTCCACTCTGGAGTTGCCCCTGGTGAGAGGCGCCGAGCAGGAGTGGGCATACTTGTTGCCCCCCATCTTGGTGCCTGTACGTTGGGGTTCACCCCGGTGAACGAGAGGGTAGCCTCCCTTCGCCTACGTGTGGGGGGACGGGCTCTGACTGTTGTTTGTGCCTATGCGCCAAACGGCAGCGCAGATTACCCACCCTTTTTGGAGTCCTTGGAGGGGGTATTGGAGGGTGCGCCTCCTGGGGACTCCCTTGTTCTGCTGGGGGACTTCAACGCTCACGTGGGCAATGACAGTGAGACCTGGAGGGGTGTGGTTGGGAGGAACGGCCCCCCTGATCTGAACCCGAGCGGTGTTCTGTTGTTGGACTTCTGTGCTCGTCATGGATTGTCCATAACGAACACCATGTTCAGGCATAAGGGTGTCCATATGTGCTCTTGGCACCAGGACACCCTAGGTCGCAGTTCGATGATCGACTTTGTTGTCGTCTCATCTGATCTGCGGCCGCATGTCCTGGACACTCGGGTGAAGAGAGGGGCGGAGCTGTCAACTGACCACTACCTGGTGGTGAGTTGGCTCCGATGGTGGGGGAGGATGCCGGTCAGACCTGGCAGACCCAAACGTATTGTGAGGGTCTGCTGGGAACGTCTGGCAGAGTCTCCCGTAAGACGGAGCTTTAACTCCCACCTCCGGGAGAGCTTTGAACACGTTCCGAGGGAGGCGGGGGACATTGAGCCCGAGTGGGCCATGTTCCGCGCCTCTATTGTCGAGGCAGCTTATCAGAGTTGTGGCCGCAAGGTTGTTGGTGCCTGTCGTGGTGGCAACCCTAGAACCCGGTGGTGGACACCGGCGGTGAGGGATGCTGTCAGGCTGAAGAAGGAGTCCTATTGGGCCTTTTTGGCCTGTGGGACCCCGGAAGCAGCAGATAGGTACCGGCAGTCCAAGCGGCATGCGGCTCGGGTGGTTGCTGAGGCAAAAACTCGGGCGTGGGAGGAGTTCGGAGAGGCCATGGAGAATGACTTCCGTACGGCTTCGAGGCGATTCTGGTCCACCATCCGGCGTCTCAGGGGGGGAAAGCGGTACGCGACCAACACCATTTATGGTGGGGATGGCGTGCTGTTGACCTCAACTCGGGATGTTGTGAGTCGGTGGGCGGAATACTTCGAAGACCTCCTCAATCCTACTGGCACGTCTTCCACTGAGGAAGCGGAGCCTGGGGACTTTGGGTCGGGCTCTCCAATCTCTGGTGCTGAGGTCGCCGAGGTGGTTAAAAAGCTCCGCGGTGGCAAGGCTCCGGGGGTGGATGAGATTCGTCCTGAGTTCCTTAGGGCTCTGGATGTTGTGGGGTTGTGTTGGCTTACGCGACTCTGCAATATCGCGTGGACATCGGGGGCAGTTCCCTTGGATTGGCAGACTGGGGTGGTGGTTCCCCTATTCAAAAAGGGGGACCGTAGGGTGTGTTCCAACTATAGGGGGATCACACTCTTAAGCCTCCCTGGTAAGGTCTATTCAGGGGTTCTGGAGAGGAGGGTCCGTCGGATAGTCGAACCTCGGATTCAGGAGGAGCAGTGTGGTTTTCGTCCTGGTCGTGGAACACTGGACCAGCTCTACACCCTCAACAGGGTCCTGGAGGGTGCGTGGGAGTTTGCCCAACCAGTTTACATGTGCTTTGTGGACTTGGAAAAGGCATTCGACCGCGTCCCTCGGGGGCTTCTGTGGGGGGTACTCCGGGAGTATGGGGTACCAGGCCCTTTGATACGGGCTGTTAGGTCCCTGTACGACCGGTGTCAGAGCTTGGTCCGCATCGCTGGCAGTAAGTCAGGCTCGTTTCCTGTGAGAGTTGGACTCCGCCAAGGTTGCCCTTTGTCACCGATTCTGTTCATAACTTTTATGGACAGAATTTCTAGGCGCAGCCAAGGTGTTGAGAGGATCCGTTTTGGTGGCCTTAGAATCGCTTCTCTGTTTTTTGCAGATGATGTGGTCCTATTGGCTTCATCAGTTCGTGATCTACAGCTTTCGCTGGAGCGGTTTGCAGCTGAATGTGATACGGCCGGGATGAGGATCAGTTCCTCCAAATCCGAGGCCGGAAAAGGGTAGCATGCCTTCTCCAGGTCGGGGAGGAGGTCCTGCCCCAAGTGGAGGAGTTTAAGTATCTCGGGGTCTTGTTCATGAACAGAGGTGTCAAGTAACGAAGTATAAATACTTCGTTACTTTACTTAAGTACAAATTTTAGTTATCTATACTTTAGTAAAGTAATTATTTTTCAGCCTACTTTATACTTCTACTTCTTACATTTTCACGCAATTACTGGTACTTTCTACTCCTTACTTTTTAAAAATAGCCTCGTTACTTTTCTTTCATTTTGCCGTTTTTTTTTGTAGAATATAGATATTCACGCTCACGCAGGATTTCCAAAAATTGAACATAAATATCCGCATCTGCAGCCGTCGTCACTCACCAGTGTTGCCAGATTGGGCGGTTCACCGCGATTTTCCTTCTGACTTTTGCGGGTAAAGAGTGCTTTCGGTGGGTGGGACTCTATCTGGCAACACCGGTCACACCGGTGTTTACGCGTGACATCCGGGGCAGCGTCGGCAGCCCCGGCAGCGCCGGGACCCTCCATCAGTAGTTGGGGCGTCTTCTATAGCAACTGCAGCCAAGAGTACTTGACTTCATCCGGCGAAGCCATGCTGTCCGTGACGCTGACTTGCTAGGGGCTCTGCTAGCGCTAGCATTAGCGTCTCGCGAGACAACGTTACCTCTCAACGAGATATCGCGGGAGTTTAATATCGCGAGATCTCGTACAACGAGATCTCGTTACATGCCTAATACTGTACTGTATTGAGGTAAGCTGAAAGTTTTTGTGTTTTTTTATCAGTTGATTACTGACTTCTAGTGACCTAGTCAGGGGCGTAACTTTAGGTCTAACATTGGGGGGGTTGTGATTAACAATAAACACGAAAAAATTGTACACTATACGCTTCGGTGTTTAATACGCGTCATCTCTTCTTCTTCTTCTTCTTCTTCGATGGTGTTTACTGGCAGTTTACAAACTCAGTGTATTACCGCCATCAACCGGACGGAGATGTAATTCAAGAGTCTACTTTCAACAAAAAATAAATAAATTAATAAATTAATTAATTAAAATAAAATTAAATCCTTTCAGCTAATTTTGTAACTTTCAAATATTTAACAAGTGCTTTAGTTATAACCTGTGACTGATTTTTCTTCAATAAAGTAACCATTGTCACCGAACTCCCCATTACCCTTTCCAGTGCCTTCCTCTCTTTATTATATTTCTTACAATAAATCAACACATGTTCCACTCCTTCCAGTACCCCACAATTAGAGCAGTCACCTGATGGATGTTTTCCTATTATCTTTAGACCACTATTTAATGTAGTGTGCCCAATCCTCAACCTGTTAATCCATACTTCCTCTCTCCTAGTCATTAAACTACTATCGTCACTTAGGAGTACCTCCTTCTGTATGTTATGTAAATGTCTTCCTCTTTCCTCTAAATCCCACCTCTCCTGCCACATATCATTTATTTTATCTTTAACAATTATTTTTATTTCTGCTTTACTTAATGGGACATCATATTTTGGGCAGCACGGTGGCACAACTGGTAGAGCTGCTGCCTCTCAGCGAGAAGGTTGCCGGTTCAAATCCCGGTCCGGGGCCTTTCTGGGTGGAGTTTGCATGTTCTCCCCGTGCATGCGTGGGTTTCCTCCGGGTACTCCGGTTTCCTCCCACAGACCAAAAAACATGCTTGTTAGGCTGATTGGTGACTCTAAATTGACCCTAGGTGTGAGAGTGGATGGTTGTTTTGTGTGAGTGAGACAGGTCCCTCTTGTAAATGAGTCCCCGTGACTCAATGAGGCTAGCCTGTATAAATAAAGGTTGAATGAAATATTCAATTTCTCTTGCTGTATACGCGTCATCTCCACGCGACGCGTCAGCTTTGTCCTGACCAAGATGGCGGCGACAGGACCCAGCTAGTACGAAGAACTTCACAAAGAAACACGGTAAAAACAATTATTTCTTTGCGAGAAAAAATATATTACTAAGCTGACTTTATAGAAGACGTGTTCTTGAGTTTAACGAAATGTTCAAATCAGCTGGATTTAAAAAAAAAAGTTCGATGATTTTTATGCAGGCGCCAGGCGGGTCAAACCGGATGCTTTCTTTCTTTAAATTTAGCTAAATAAACGCTTAAAAATATACAGTATTTCTTCGCTGACTTATGGGTGATAGTAGACGTACTCCTGAGTTTAAGAAATGTTCAAATCAGCTGGATTAAAAAAAAAAAAGTTCGCTGATTTTTATGCAGGCGCCAGGCGGGTCAAACCGGAGCTTTGTTTCTTTAAATTTAGTTAAATAAACGCTTAAAAAATACATTTCTTACCTCACTACAGCAGACGGGCTCCTGAGCTGAACCAAATGTGAAATCAGCTGGATTTAAAAATCCGCGGTGTGGTTTATGAGTGGTATCTTGCAAACAAAAACAGCTACCTGTTCATCCATAGGGGCAACTTCATGAGCAGCTCCGTGACTCACGTGACTTCCTGTAGCCGGTGAGATGGGTGATACCAAATTATTTGCAGGGGAGGGGGTCAGTCCTCAGGGAGTTTGTTAAAAACATGCAGCAATTTTACTAAAAAATTTGAATGAATAAAGAAAATCAATTATTGATGTAAGATATGTATAATGACGAAATGATGTCATTTTATTGGGGGGGTTGAAATGACCGGATCAAATTATTGGGGGGGTCAAAACCCCCCTAACCCCCGTGTAAATTACGCCTATGGACCTAGTAACATACTAATGTTGTATAATAAATATAAACGTGAAAGACAACAAAACCAGGAGAACCCTTGACCAATTTGTTCTGCACCGGGCAACACCAGAGGCAGATATGGTATGTAAAAAAAAAAACTGCCATCAGTTCTGTCCAGAAGTGGTTTGACTTCTCAGAGGAAAACTGGCTCTTTCACCTTCAGCCCCTCTGGCATCTGGAAAAATATCCTTTGAGGAAGTGGAGAAGATCACTGAAAGTCTTCACCTGGTTGGCAGGTAAATATTCAATAATTTCCAGTGTAGTGGTGAACCATGTTTAATTATTGATAGTTATAAACAAAAGTGTACAATTGACACGTACAAATAAATACATAATTGTGAATTTACTTTACACTATGCAAACATACAACCTTGTCCATCTTTAAAAAAACACAGTTCATATAGGTAAATTAATAAATACATTTCAAAATGTAGTTTAAATACAATGCTAAATTATAAATATAAACAATACACGTTTTTCCATTTATTTATCACTACATAACCTAGGCTATGTATCACTAATGAACTTTAACACCTTTTGGCAGGCTGAACATGTCTATGGATGAGCTGTATGAGGAATGTGTGACTGCAAACAGCCTGATAGACCACCTCACCACCTCACCTCAGGAGAAAGAAAGGTGGCAGTCCCAGGGAACAGCAGAGAAGTGGATGCAAGTTCTTCAGGCAGCTGACCTCTCCAACATCCAGCTGTTGTATCCTTTGTCCTCAGCATCCCATCTTCCACTGGGTTTGTGGAAAGGATTTTCTCTTTCATGAAAAGTAAGTGGACTGATGTGCGAAACAAATGTTCTACTGAACTAATTAGAAGTGAGCTCATTGTCAGTCTAAATTATGAAATGTCTTGCTCAGAGTTTTACTCTTTGGCACTGAAAAACAGAGCCATGAAAGCCATGGCCTTTGAGGCACAATGTGTTTATGTTTACAGATTTACTACAAACTTTATTTGCACGTTGCACTAAATGCACTATTACAGAATGTTCGTATTGATTTTTTGTTATTTAATACTGTTTTAAGTTATTAAGCAGGACAGAGGTCTGTTTAAGAAAGATACATAATTCTGTTTTAAGTTATTAAGCAGGACAGAGGTCTGTTTAAGAAAGATACATAATTCTGTTTTAAGTTATTAAGCAGGACAGAGGTCTGTTTAAGAAAGATACATAATTCTGTTTTAAGTTATTAAGCAGGACAGAGGTCTGTTTAAGAAAGATACATAATTCTGTTTTAAGTTATTAAGCAGGACAGAGGTCTGTTTAAGAAAGATACATAATTTTCAAAAGATATGTTTGTTTCTGGCAATTCTATTTGCACTAAAAATAAATGGTTAATTGTGTAATAATTTGTTTATACATATTTTTATAATTCAAAAACACGTATCCAAATGAATTCAGGTTGATTTCAAAGTGAGGAGGGGCAGGCAGGGTGTTTGTGTGTGTGTGTGTGTGTGTGGGGGGGGGGGTTAAATGGGGTGACCAGCCCTGCCGAGAGGTGTCCCTTATTTATTTATCAAGGAGTTGGCAACCCTATTTTCAATGGGCATATATGCAGTTAAGACAGGTAGCTTAGTGCACCCCTAGTTTTTCAACATTAACAATATAATATAATCTAGTCTAAAAAAATGATTTTTGTGGGGGAGGTGGGGTTGTATACAATAGTATGTGTGGTGCAGCCTAAGCATTTGTCTTTGTTGTTGCTTTTTCTTACGCTACTTTTACTTTTATACTTTTAAGTAGTTTTTGAAACCAGTACTTTTTTACTTTTACTTGAGTAAAAAGCTAGAGTTGATACTTCTACTTCTACAGAAGTAATTTTAAATCCCAGTATCTATACTTCTACTTGAGTAATGAATGTGAATACTTTTGACACCACTGTTCATGAATGAGGGAAAACTGGATCGTGAGATCGATAGGCGGATAGGTGCAGCGTCCGTAGTGAAGCGGGCGCTGTACCGGTCTGTCGTGGTGAAGAGAGAGCTGAGTCAAAAGGCAAAGCTCTCAATTTACCGATCGATCTACGTTCCCACCCTCATCTATGGTCATGAGCTCTGGGTTATGACCGAAAGAACGAGATCTCGGATACAAGCGGCTGAAATGAGTTTTCTCCGCAGGGTGGCTGGACTCTCCCTTAGAGATAGGGTGAGAAGCTCAGTCATCCGGGAGGGACTCGGAGTAGAGCCGCTGCTTCTCCACATCGAGAGGAGCCAGTTGAGGTGGCTCGGGCATCTGGTTAGGATGCCTCCTGGACGCCTCCCTGGTGAGGTGTTCCGGGCATGTCCCACCGGGAGGAGACCCAGAGGAAGACCCAGGACACGCTGGAGGGACTATGTTTCTCGGCTGGCCTGGGAACGCCTTGGGATTCCCCCAGAGGAGCTGCTCCAAGTGGCTGGGGAGAGGGAAGTCTGGGCCTCCCTACTTAGGCTGCTACCCCCGCGACCCGACCCCGGATAAGCGGATGAAAATGGATGGATGGATGGATGGATTAAAGCAATGCAGTCCACAAATGAGGTAAAATTAGAAACTACGTTTTTGTTGTAACTCCCTTTACGGGGGCCGGTCAGAGTCAACCAAAGGGCTGCATGTGGCCCTGGGGCCATACAATGCCCAAGTCTGATCCAGAGCATTGTGGGTGTGCACAGGAGTAATAAAGACGACCCCCATTACAGGTGGTCCCCGACTTACGAGCGAGTTCCGTTCCTCCGACTATCTCGTAAGCCAAAATCTCGTAAATTGGGACTACCTGTATATAGGTATATATACCACACGAGCCGCCACCGAACACGTACATGTGCTGCAATGAACAGTTACCAAGCATTTCAAATATCCTAACACTTTAAAACACTTTAAAACATTTATAAAAAATATAAAAAATTAATTTCTTACTTTGAGCTGCAGCTGTTTGCCTCCGCTCCGCTGCGTTACGTCCGAGCTCCCCAGCTTTCTGTAGCACCACGCAGTCCAAACCCTTTACAGGAAGGACTGTTAGTATCTAACTTCATACATTTGGAGCCAGAAAAAGTTTTAATAACTTACCGAAAGCCGTCTGCGCGCGCCGCCATTAGCTGCACCTGTTAGCCTAGCCCCTCCAACTCTGTGGTTGCTGTTGGGCATTAGCTGCACCTGTTAGCTTAGCCCATCCAAAAAGGCTGTTGGCTTTGTTTCTCCAAGTTAGCTGGGTGTCCCTTGTTATCTTCGGCTTCCAGTCTGACATCGAGGCAAGTTCCAGGAACCTCTGATCACACAAAGCCGGCTGTCGGATGGCTCACTCGTGGGCACTGCAGAAAACTGCCGAAAACTGGCGGAAACTGGCGGAAACTGTCGCAAAACTTTGTAAATCGGCTTAAAAAAAGAAAAAAAAATGCACTGTACTGTAATTATAATAATAATACTTTATTTATAAACAACCACAGCTGCAACAAAGTGCTGTACACATGAAATTAAGAACATTTAAACACACACAAAAAAATATTTTTTATTTCATTTTTTTATTAAATATGATAGCCTCGTAAATCCGGAACCTTGTAAGTAAGAGCGCTCGTAAATCGGGGACCACCTGTGATGCACTTCTTATAGAAACTGGTGAGACTCCGTTAGAAATGATAAGAACAAAACTATCATTAACATACTGGGTTAAACTCAAAGGAAGTAAAGAAGGAAATCCTGCAGCAATGACAATACAGAACTGCTGGTATATTATAACAAATATTAAAGAAAATGATTTGGATGGGAAATAAGCAAATTAGCGGAAATATATGGAATAGAAAATAAAGAATTTGTAAAGATGAATCCAAATAGTTTTATCTCACCCTGGTTAATTCCAGAAGTAGACATGAAAATATTAGACATGAAAAGAGAATGGAATGTAAATGAAATAGGGGTGAAAACCAGCAAATACATTAAAGAATCATATTACAAATACCTAGAAATTTACACAGATGGATCAAAGAACACAAAGGGGTGGGTGGGAATAGGGATCTATTTTCCAAAATTTGAAGTTTGTATTTCCAAAAGGATATCAGATCAACTTCCAGTGTTCACGGCAGAGATGGTGGCAGTTATATTTAGCTTACAATGGATAGAGGAGGTTAGACCAGATGTTGGTATGCACTGACTCAAAGGCATTCATAAAAAGTATACAGTCTAAAGAAAACAACAGGAAAGGCCTTCTTTTAGAAATACAGCACACATTATTCAGGTTACACAGAGGTGGAATTGATGTACACTTTTGTTGGGTGCCAGCACACGAGGAGGTGGAAGGGAATGAAAGAGCAGCTAAATTTGCTAAAAAGGCATTGAAAGAAGAAATAACAAGTAATGTACCATTAGGGAAAGGAGAGGGTAAGTCAATTATTAAAGGAAAAGAAATGGCAGAAACGTTGGAATGAGGACAAGAAAGGAAGGCGATTATTCAAACTACAAAAATCAGTTACAATAAATAATAAATATAGAGAAAGAAGTAGAAGAGAAGAGGTGATAATTATGAGAATGAGGGTAAGCCATACACTTCTAAATGACACAATGTACATGATGGGGAAATGGAATAACAGTAGATGTGAGGAATGTGGGGAAACAGAAAGTGTAGAACATGTACTGATGGAATGTACTACAGTAAATATACAGATGAAAGGGAGAGATTGAAAGCAAAAGTAAAAGAAACAGGGAGAGTTTGGAGTATAGGAGGAATTTTAGGAACTGAAGGGGATAAGGATTAAATAAATGATGTTAGAAAAGCGTTGTTCATATATTTAATTAAATAATGAAATTAATAAATTAAAATTAAAAGTAGAATACTGTACTGGGAAAGGAGGCCATGAGCTACACACTCTTGCTCAGTAGGTGGCGGTATGCACCTGAACGTTGTTTGCAATCCGCCAATAAACTAAAAGAAGAAGAACGGAAGTGATATGTCTCAATTCAGGGGCTGCAGGACCCAGCCTAGCTGGGCCGAGTAGGCCACGCACTCACAAGACCGGGTGGGCTGAGCGAAACGAGTAACCCCTCGCTGCAGCAAACAGTAAGGGGCGGGGTCGTGCCCGAGGGACGAGCCATACCATATATGGAAGTAGCGCCATTGCACTCCGGAAATAAAGGGGGCGCTGTTTCAATGATCACTTACAAATTCCTTAAAGAAGCGTGTCAGCGGTGTTTCGGCAAGTAGAAGGTTGAAGAAGGTTTTCATTGACAGCGAATGAAAATATTTTGCGGAATGATTCACAATGGAAACTTGGCAAAGTCAGCAGACCAAATACGTTACTCCAGCAGACGGTAATGATACTTTTTATAAGCATTTTTGTTATGTAGCAAATAAATATATTTATGTAAACTAGTAAAAATCGTAATTCCTTTAAGATAAGATTGATGTTAGCATGTAGCGTGCTGCACAGCGAAATCACGATCATAGTGCCTAAAAATGGATACCATTTTATAACTTTTAAAGTTCATTCTTTGTTTTCTTTCAGCAGATCCATGTATCTGTATGTAACATTCAAAAAGGGGAGATGTTACAACCTTATAGCAAAGATGACACATATAGATGTCCTCTTTGCTCCTACTGTGCTAAGGAGTCGTACAAGGTGGTGAACCATATTGCAAATACTGCTATGGTTCAACATAAAGGTTTGTAAAACACAATTTGATTAATACTAATGTTTGTGAAAGAGTTGTCAATTTTCTAATTTTGATGGTGTTTATTTGAATAGTTGTATGCAGTCCTAACTAATGTGAATTCTAAACCACCAAAGTTAAATCGAAATAAAATACTTTTTTCATTTTTAAAAAGTAAGGAGTAAGTAGGAAGTACACATAATTGAATTAAAATGTAAGGAGTAGAAGTAAAAAGTAGGCTGAAAAATAATTACTCCACTTAAGTAGAAATACCCAAAATTTCTACTCAAGTAAAGTAACAAAGTATTTGTACTTGGTTACTTGACACCTCTGACTGTTTCTGGCATAAATATGTGTACAAATTATGTATTTACTATTGTTAACGTTATTGATTTGATTTGGTTTGCAGAATTCTACATCTTCAGATGTGGTTTACCTTGTCGCGGCACATCTCACTTTCATTGCCCATACTGTTTGTCAACACATGAGAAATGGGAGCGGTTTGTATCGATATCAAGACTGGCAAGATGGCATCCACAATTTTGATGATCATATGCTACTGTCAGTACATTTGTGCCTTTCACTGAGAAATGCACTGCAGGTTAGTTCTTGTTTTTAATTTGTTGTGTAAAATTTAAAGTTTATGTTTATAAAATTATAACAAATGGAAAGTTTAGAATTTTTCATGTTTGGTGTTTTTTTTATGTCTAACTGTGATTGTGCAATTTTGCTTCTATTATTTCTGTAGACTCACACTGCTGTAAGCCGTATCATTGAAATGATAGAATACACCGAAGGGGAGAGCTTTCCTAACAAGGAGCGGGTCCTGCACGCATATCTATCATTTGAGGGTCTGACTGATCATGACTACCTTTACGCATGTGTTTTATGTGGTTATCATCCAGCAGTAGTAGTCATGGACCTCCATAAGAAAGGTGTTTTCAGCATGCCTGGTAAGTATTTAGCTTTCAGATCTGTAGTGATGCTTATACTGTTATAGAAAATGTTCAAGTCATCTGAAATGAAAATTTACAAAAATATCTAATACTTTATTTGTTACATTTCTGAAGTTAGTGAAATACCAAACCCACCTAAAAACTACAATGGAGAAGTGAACGCTAAATCCTTTTGGGACTCTCTCACCATGGAAGTTATTAGTCGTGGGTTTTATCCACGTAAGTATGTGCCTATTTAAGGTTAAGCTTTGTAAACATTCTGTACAACAAACAATTAAGTCTCCAGTGTGTCCAGCAATGTGGAAGAAATGCCTTAAAGAAACTTTTGTGTGTCTTCATTGTTTCAGCTGGCTGCAAGAATCCTTTTGTTGTAAAACCTACATACCACAACTGGTCCCCCTGGATTGGTCCACAGACAAGACAATCTGACATTTTGTTAAACACAGAGACTGAAAAAATCCATGTGCCTGACTGGAGCAGTGATGTAGAACAGTATCTCACAGAAGAGCGGCTTGCGGACGAGGTTCTCAATCTAAAGGTATGTTCACATACAGAATTGTGTTCGTGTTTGAGCAGGTTACTTAACACATGAATACACATTTTCTGTTTTTTGAAAGCTACCTGAGATCAAGAAGCTGTACAAGCATGGAATGTTTGTAGTGATGGTAAGTTGCTTCCACTCAGCATATCCGTATTGTTTTGTGGGTTGTATACAAGTAATCACATTTTTCTTAACAGTATGCACTGTACTTTGTGATGGGAGCACCTTTTGATTTCACTGAGGTAAGGTCACACACAGGATTGAGTGCTTCATGGTTTGATGTTATGTCACAAAACTTTGACCTGTAATATCTGCAGATGGATATGATGACTATACGAAGGTGGTGGTGCATACTTATCTTGACAAACTTCCCTGTGAAGTAAGGACAATAATTGGCCTCTCTATGTGGCATTACATGAATGGTAGTATTTCTGTAAAGACTTCATTTGTGATTTTGAAAGATCTACGGAACGGCTACGAAGAGAGAGAAAGAGGAAGAGAAATGATGAAATGGTTGAAGCCAGGAGAAAATGTAAGGTAAGATATAGTTTTGAAAAATGTAATTGTTAGTAAGTGTATTTGCCATGCACAGTTGCACTAGGTTTGTGTTTGAAAGAAAATCATGATCCAACAATCAAGGATTGAATCAATTAGGTACTGGTCTTTATTTTAGGTTTTAAGAAACCATGTATAAATATGTATTTTGCCAGAGTCATTGTGCTGATGACCACACCTATGCACGAACAACCCAGCCAGATCTTGAGGTTGGTCACACCATCCATAATTAAGAATTGTCACTTGTACTTGTGAATTTCAGGTGTGTGTGTGTGTTGTTTTTTGTGGTCTTCACTTTGCAGGTGCAACAAATGCCACCAATTTTACAGGTAAGATGAATTCTTATACATATAGTTGTTCATTCTTTGATGTTCTTACAATGCACAATTGGGGTGTTTTTCAGATGCCTTTGCATGTACTTGAGGCTGTGCTCCAAGAGGTGGTCCTAACAGAGGGAGATGTTGCTTACCTCACTTTGGCATTGACCTGCAAGCGGTTTCAATCTATTGTGTCTGATCCAGTTTTCAGGAAGAAGGCCCACTTTGCATGGCTGGATGGTAATGATGTTTTTACTTGTTTTCACTTAAAACATGAAATTACATTTTACCTACATTAAAATTATCATTTACAGGGGAGGTCAACTGGAGTAAATTCTCAGCATCTTTCAGGGCAGAACACAGAAAACCCTTTGCTGTGATAACATGTTCTTCCTGCCAGAGAGTGTACAAAGACTGTGTGGGCTACACAGGAAATGGAAGACGAGGGGGGTACCTCCGCTACTACTCTGACGGTAAAGCTGGCCACTGCCTGGACTGTCAGTTATGAAATGTCTTTGGTTCGGTCCAGGCTCGAACCAGCAGACTGAGACAGCTCTGTTCATCAGGCAGTCAGGATGCTTAACACTCTGCCTGCTCTGCCCTTCCTCCCACTTGTACTGCCTTAATCACAAAAAACTTTCACACATTACCACACAACACAAAGTTTTTTAACACTGGAGTCTGTGTCATCAATACGGGTCATTCACTCAACTCACGGTCATGTGCTCATTCAGTTTGCACTACTTCTCATATTTGCACTAATGGTTGTACGTATTACATTACTGCCTACATAGTCATACTACTGTTTACATTCACTGTTGACATTTATTACTACTGTTTACATCTAGACTTTTTATATCTACACTACTGCTGATATACAGTATATATTCTTTTTATTAGCCTTATTGCATAATGCCACTTTGTCTCTATACAAATATCAACTACCTCATACATATACTGTGTACATTAACCCCATATGCTGCTTTGTCGCTTTTTACAAATGTCAAATGCCAGAACCTTCATTTGTTTTATAGAAATACTTTTTATACTTTATACTTCGGGACAGTATTACACTCTATTTCATTTTATGATTATGTTTATTAAATGTTGGTGTTTTGGTGTTGGTGAAACTTTTTATACTTTTATACTACTATGAAAAACTACTATGCAAAAAAACTCAGGACAGTACTAGACTTTTGTTATTTCATTTTATGCTTGTTTATTAATTGTTTAGTGTTTAAATGGTTACTGTTGCACTGAGGGACTGAGAGAAATGCAATTTCAATCCTGTGTATGTCCTGTACATATTGGAGTTCTGACAATAAAGTTGACTTTGACTTAACTGAATGTGTTTAAACATTGTATACATTTACAATTTCCCATTTGCTATTGCTCTGTTGACCTACTCTACTTACTTTTCTTTCGCATAGCATCATTTCCACACTTAAGTAAAAAATTGAAATTATAGGATATTTTCCATAGCAGTTATATTTTTATTTGTATACATTCAGAGTTACTATGTTTTAACCATTGATGTAGGCTATATAAATGAAGGCAATATGCCCACTTTCAGAAGTATGTAACAGAGGTACAAGTACAGTATAATGACATCTTGTCAGAGCTGTCAATGTACATGTATGACAAGTAGATATCAGAGTATTTCATATAAATATTGTCGTGTGTGTATATACATATAAAATACACACACACTAAATTATAGAAGGAAGCTTGTTTTTAATCAAAAAAACAAATCACAAGCTGAATGTGGAAATCCAAAATAGTAAGAAAAAGTGTAGGCCTAAATGTAAGATCAATGTACCGCTGTTATAAAAGATCACACATGGAGTCTTATACTTTCAATTCGAATAAATTTATAGTTCAGTTTTGTAAATGGCTTGTTACCCAAATTTTTGCTGACATGCTAAAGGAAAACAATTTAGTTGGAATACAACATTTAAAATAAAATGGTCTCAAATAAATTGTCTCTTATGTTTTGTTGTACATTTATGTTTTTATTTCAGGTTTAAAAAGTCATAGCAACTTTGTAAAGATTGTAAATCATTCTTCTGTGTCAAAATTAAAACTGCCATGCCACTACAAATTTTTGGTTGAAAAATTCCTCATTGTAGATGTGTACTGGCAGCATGTCTTCCATATGATCACATTCACTAAGAAATATTTGTATTTTAATTTGAAATGGAGGACAACCAGAAAAGGTGATGCTCTGCATTACATACTTGCTGTTCACTGATAGTTTACTGAATATATTCACATAAGCATTGAATACTCAAACACACCAGCTTTTTCGTTATAGTAAATTTATTTACAAATGTATACATATATAAAGCAGAACTGAATTCTTCCAGTCTTATTTGCATTCAATTGGGAGTAGTCAAAAATATCCAAAAATTATATGTCAGGGTCACTGCTGCTTATAGCAAAAGCAATCTTTTGGAGTGAAGATATTTTCACATGTTCAATACATGGCTTCAACACACACACATATGCTGCATTATTTTTATCTGCTCCATGAGTGAAATAAAACAGTTTGACAATAAACAGTAGTGTACTAAAGGAAATTTTGTAATTAATTGAAAATTAGATTCAGTATTGTATCTTATACTTTCTGATCATTTCAGCCTAAGGTTAAAACAGACAGAGTTTCTTTAACCTAAACAAAATTATTTACGTTCTGACGTCTGCTGTAAAATGGTAAATGGACGGAACTTATCCAGAGCTTTATCAAGTCCCTCCGGACCACAAAGCACTTTGCACTTACAGACATTCACACTCACATTCACACACTACACATAAAGGGTAACACCTCCACGGGTGTAACCAGGAAGAGATGTACATTATAAGGTCAATTCATTATTATGGTAGAAAGAAGTTGTCTGTGTTTGGCAGAGTCTCTGCTCAGAGCAGCTTTGATTCAGCCCAAGATCTTACTGAGTGCTGTATGAACCTGATTGGAGTCAGAAGATTGAAAATAAAGTTCAAAAGAAGAAATCCAGCTGATTCCAGTTTATTCGGACATATGAACAACGCATTTTTCCTTCAGTACACTGGAGGTTAAAATGAATGACGGCTCAGATAAATATTCAGGTTGCATAATACACAATACATTTACAAAGGAAAATCATGTCACAAAAATTTTATGACTTTTGTTTTTTAGATGATTCAAAGAAAGATTAACCAGTTATGTCAGTATTATATGCAGAACAAGGACATATTAATGGAAGTTATAGGCCTATAACTTGACTCTGAGAAAGCTTTTTCAGAACAGTGTTCAGTTCAGGAGGAATCATGACCAGTGGGGTTGAGAGGTCATGATAAACAACTCATCTTCATCAATGAAATAAAAAGCAATGGTTGTCGATATAAAACTGAGTTTCAGTGATGTTCTGACCTTGTGTTACCACATTCAGCTTTAACAGCTAACAGCGTTGCCGCTGTCTGTACAGTTCATTATTGATGAACTATTCATTGACCTCTGGAGAGCTTTCTCAGCATGGACAGTCTCTGGCGAAGAAATGACAAGCCCACCATTTCAGCAGATGGTCCATTTATCTGTCTACATTGTCGAATAAAATTCTGGACCTCTAGACTATATGTCATTGGTTTTAATAGGAATTATTAAAGATTGCATGTGTGTTTAGATATGATCAATTTTGATCCAATGAATGGTAATCTGCCATCATATTTGTGTCAGTGGATGATGCAGTCAACATGGGACTGCATTTCATCCTGCAACATCTAGACCACCCGGGGACTTATGCAAGAATCCTGTTTCTTGATTTTAGTTCAGCATTTAACACTATTGTCCCAGACATTCTCTCCACCAAACTCTCCCAGCTCACTGTTTCTCCTGCCATGTGTCAGTGGATCACCAGCTTCCTAACAGGTAGGACGCAGCAGGTGCAGTTGGGGAAAATCATGTCCTCCTCACAGTCCATCAGCATTGGTGCCCCTCAGGGTTGTGTGCTCTCTCCACTGCTCTTCTCTCTATACACCAATGACTGCACCTCTAATGACCCGTCTGTTAAACTCCTGAAGTTCGCAGATGACACTACAGTCATTGGACTTATCAGTGATGACAACGAGTCTGCGTACCGACAGGAGGTGGAACGACTGATGTCCTGGTGCAGCCTGAACAAACTGGAGCTGAACACACTGAAGACAGTAGAGATGAGAGTGGACTTCAGGAGACACCCCCCAGAACTGCTGCCCCTCAAAATCTTCAACAGCCCCGTGTCTACGGTAGAGTCCTTCAGGTTCCTGGGAACCAAAACCAATGCAGAACCAATGCAGAACCAATGCAGAACCAAAACCAATGCAGATTTGTTCTTGTCTTTGATTCTATACGTTTACCTTATAATGTTTTGCTAGTTTTTTGATACTTTGTTAAAAAAAAAAAAAAAAAAAAATTTCCCTCTCTTTTGTTTTCTATTGTTTATTGTTTGTTTGTTTGTTTATTGTTTAAGGAAATTCTACCATTGCTGTTCATTGTTCTTTAGTTTTAGCAGGTCGCTTTCGTAAATGAGCCCATGAGGTTCAAAAGATTTACCTGACTAAATAAAGGTTGAATGAATGAAAAAACCACCATCTCACATGACCTGAAGTGGGAGCACAACATCACCTCCATCCTCAAAAAGGCCCAGCAGAGACTGTACTTAGACTGTACTAACCCTACACCAGTTGAGGAAGCTGGACCTGACTCAGGAGCTGCTGATCCAGTTCTACACTGCAGTCATTGAGTCCATCCTGTGTACGGTACATCCATCACAGTCTGGTTTGGAGCAGCCACAAGGCAGGACAGGAACAGGCTGCAGCGAACAGTGAGGACGGCTGAGAAAGTCATTGGGGCTTCACTGCCCTCCATTCAGGACTTGTACCACGCAAGAACCAGGAAACGGGCTGGAAAAATCATCACAGACTCATGTTACAACATGTTCAAACTTCTCCCGTCTGGCAGACGCTACAGATCTCTGTCCACTAAGACTGTCAGACACAAGAACAGTTTCTTCCCCCAGGCCATCACCATCATCAACAGCTGATCATCAGCCATCCATCAGCGTGACCCCCAACCCATTCACAACCCCCATGTGATGTGAATCCTTATGTATTTTGTGTATTATTTGTAGTTTTTTTTTATGTAAAGTATCTGTATAGTTATCTGTATAGTTCCCCTCCCTGGGCTGCCACCTTACCGTGGTGGAGGGGTTTGAGTGTCCCAATGATCCTAGGAGCTATGCTGTCAGGGGCTTTATGCCCCTAGTAGGGTCACCCAAGGCAGACAGGTCCTAGGTGAGGGACGAGACAAAGCGCAGCCCACAAGACCCCTTATGATGAGTAATATAAATGGAAACAATGTTCCCTCGCCCGGACGCGGGTCACCGGGGCCCCACTCTGGAGCCAGGCCCGGAGGAGGGGCACGTTGGCGAGCGCCTGGTGGCCGGGCTTTCACCCATGGAGCTCGGCCGGGCACAGCCCGAAGAGGAGACGTGGGTCCCCCTTCCCATAGGCTCACCACCTGTGGGAGGGGCCAAAGGGGTCGGGTGCATTGTGGAATGGGTGGTGGCCGAGGGCGGGGACCCTGGCGGTCTGATCCTCGGCTACAGAAGCTGGCCATTGGGACATGGAATGTCACCTCTCTGGTGGGGAAGGAGCCTGAGCTAGTGTGTGAGGTTGAGAGGTTCCGGCTAGAAATAGTCGGACTCACCTCAACGCATGGCTCTGGCTCTGGAACCAGTTTCCTTGAGAGGGGTTGGACACTCTTCCACTCTGGAGTTGCCCCTGGTGAGAGGCGCCGAGCAGGAGTGGGCATACTTGTTGCCCCCCATCTCGGTGCCTGTACGTTGGGGTTCACCCCGGTGAACGAGAGGGTAGCCTCCCTTCGCCTACGTGTGGGGGGACGGGCTCTGACTGTTGTTTGTGCCTATGCGCCGAACGGCAGCGCAGATTACCCACCCTTTTTGGAGTCCTTGGAGGGGGTATTGGAGGGTGCGCCTCCTGGGGACTCCCTTGTTCTGCTGGGGGACTTCAACGCTCACGTGGGCAATGACAGTGAGACCTGGAGGGGTGTGGTTGGGAGGAACGGCCCCCCTGATCTGAACCCGAGTGGTGTTCTGTTGTTGGACTTCTGTGCTCGTCATGGATTGTCCATAACGAACACCATGTTCAGGCATAAGGGTGTCCATATGTGCTCTTGGCACCAGGACACCCTAGGTCGTAGTTCAATGATCGACTTTGTTGTCGTCTCATCTGATCTGCGGCCGCATGTCCTGGACACTCGGGTGAAGAGAGGGGCGGAGCTGTCAACTGACCACTACCTGGTGGTGAGTTGGCTCCGATGGTGGGGGAGGATGCCGGTCAGACCTGGCAGACCCAAACGTATTGTGAGGGTCTGCTGGGAACGTCTGGCAGAGTCTCCCGTAAGACGGAGCTTTAACTCCCACCTCCGGGAGAGCTTTGAACACGTTCCGAGGGAGGCGGGGGACATTGAGCCCGAGTGGGCCATGTTTCGCGCCTCTATTGTCGAGGCAGCTTATCGGAGTTGTGGCCGCAAGGTTGTTGGTGCCTGTCGTGGTGGCAACCCTCGAACCCGGTGGTGGACACCGGCGGTGAGGGATGCTGTCAAGCTGAAGAAGGAGTCCTATTGGGCCTTTTTGGCCTGTGGGACCCCGGAAGCAGCAGATAGGTACCGGCAGTCCAAGCGGCATGCGGCTCGGGTGGTTGCTGAGGCAAAAACTCGGGCGTGGGAGGAGTTCGGAGAGGCCATGGAGAATGACTTCCGTACGGCTTCGAGGCGATTCTGGTCCACCATCCGGCGTCTCAGGGGGGGAAAGCGGTACGCGACCAACACCATTTATGGTGGGGATGGCGTGCTGTTGACCTCAACTCGGGATGTTGTGAGTCGGGACCGTAGGGTGTGTTCCAGCTATAGAGGGATCACACTATTAAGCCTCCCTGGTAAGGTCTATTCAGGGGTTCTGGAGAGGAGGGTCCGTCGGATAGTCGAACCTCGGATTCAGGAGGAGCAGTGTGGTTTTCGTCCTGGTCGTGGAACACTGGACCAGCTCTACACCCTCAACAGGGTCCTGGAGGGTGCGTGGGAGTTTGCCCAACCAGTTTACATGTGCTTTGTAGACTTGGAAAAGGCATTCGACCGCGTCCCTCGGGGGGTTCTGTGGCGGGTACTCCGGGAGTATGGGGTACCAGGCCCATTGATATGGGCTGTTAGGTCCCTGTACGACCGGTGTCAGAGCTTGGTCCGCATTGCCGGCAGTAAGTCAGGCTCGTTTCCGGTGAGAGTTGGACTCCGCCAAGGTTGCCCTTTGTCACCGATTCTGTTTATAACTTTTATGGACAGAATTTCTAGGCGCAGCCAAGGTGTTGAGAGGATCCGTTTTGGTGGCCTTAGAATCGCTTCTCTGTTTTTTGCAGATGATGTGGTCCTATTGGCTTCATCAGCTCGTGATCTACAGCTTTCACTGGAGCGGTTTGCAGCTGAATGCGATGCGGCCGGGATGAGGATCAGTTCCTCCAAATCCGAGGCCATGGTCTTGAGCCGGAAAAGGGTAGCGTGCCCTCTCCGGGTCGGGGAGGAGGTCCTGCCCCAAGTGGAGGAGTTTAAGTATCTCGGGATCTTGTTCACGAATGAGGGAAAACTGGAGCGTGAGATCGATAGGCGGATAGGTGCAGCGTCCGCAGTGAAGCGGGCGCTGTACCGGTCTGTCGTGGTGAAGAGAGAGCTGAGTCAAAAGGCAAAGCTCTCAATTTACCGATCGATCTACGTTCCCACCCTCATCTATGGTCATGAGCTTTGGGTTATGACCGAAAGAACAAGATCTCGGATACAAGCGGCTGAAATGAGTTTTCTCCGCAGGGTGGCTGGACTCTCCCTTAGAGATAGGGTGAGAAGCTCAGTCATCCGGGAGGGACTCGGAGTAGAGCCGCTGCTTCTCCACATCGAGAGGAGCCAGTTGAGGTGGCTCGGGCATCTGGTTAGGATGCCTCCTGGACGCCTCCCTGGTGAGGTGTTCCGGGCATGTCCCACCGGGAGGAGACCCAGAGGAAGACCCAGGACACGCTGGAGGGACTATGTTTCTCGGCTGGCCTGGGAACGCCTTGGGATTCCCCCAGAGGAGCTGCTCCAAGTGGCTGGGGAGAGGGAAGTCTGGGCCTCCCTACTTAGGCTGCTACCCCCGCGACCCGACCCCGGATAAGCGGAAGAAAATGGATGGATGGATGGATCTGTATAGTTTTTAGCATTTTTAGAGAGACACTTTCTAGAGAGACATGAACAGCCGGAAACAAATTCCTTGTGTGTGTCAACATACTTGGCCAATAAACCTGATTCTGATTCTGATATTCAAATGGTAAGAGTTTATTTAAAAACAGTTTCTGGCATAGCTAATTTTCCTCATAAGATCTGTACTGAAACGACATGAGAGGTGAATATCGACTGCTGATATCAGAATTTGGTAAAAATTCTGTAAAAGCCTACTGGAAACTTATTTATAAATTTTCTCACCACATTCAAACCTGCCTGAGAACAACAGATCCTGATAAAAAAAAAATTTTCATAAAGTAGAATGGTTCTATTTATGGTAGTGAAGAAATGTCTTGGGGTAGTTTACTATTGACTTTTAAAGACACTACACATTGTAGTCTTTTATTAGGTAAATAGTAATATAGTTTTTAGTGTGGTTATTTCTGATTGAATTGATGATTTCATGTAGGTATACATACCTGAACACATACAACACACAACTAATTGTTGATCGACATAAGATGAGAGTACAACATGTGCTACAACTTAATAAAAGTAAAGGCAATTCCTCCTGCTATTATTCTACAAATTAAATAGATGATAACATTCAGCACTTTAATAACCAATTCATAACAGTAACTCTGACTTTCCTTCAACACTGAGAAGAAAACAATCAGTTGGATAAAAAGGATACCTATTAAATAATATGACCTTCTTTTCGAGTCTTACAAAAGAGTGGAATTTCAAACTTGTTATGACATTTGCAAAAGAAATTTAAGATTGATACCAGGCTACTTTGTGTTTTGTGATCCAAACACTAAGGCCCTGTTTACACGGACACTGTGTGGGGGAAACGCAACTTTTGGGTATGTTAATTAGGTTGAAAGTTTTGCGTTGACATGGGCGAATTCTGTGGATACGACTCTCTCCCCCCTCCACCCCCCGTACTCATGAATTTACTGTAGTTACCATGCTGGGCCATTAGATGGCGCTGTGATTTTTGGAACCTTCACTACTGCGCACGCGTGCCACTGCTGCCTGAGGTAAACAAACAGAGCACACGAGGCAGCCTGTTTTCCTCTCTGGCTAAAAGTTCAGCTAAACTACAAGTTGTTGTCAACAAGTTAACAACAAGTTAAAGCTGGAATTTGGATAAGAGTCAACAGATCGGACACCGAGTGGGGCCGCTTCATCTGCACACCAGTTGCTGACCAGAACCGAGTCAACATGTCTGACTTTAGTCCGTGAGAATCAGCTGATTTACAGCAGGGCTACAAGGTAAACCATGTTCTTAATAATGTTTCCTTGTGTTTAGTTCGATCACAGAACAACCAACTGAGGTTTTATTTTTATTTTTTTCCTGCGAGGTCGAAGCTGTTCCACGAAGCGGACCGGCGGTTCGGATCTGGGTCCAGTGTCCACCAGGATGAACAACAGAGTCCAGTTCATTAAAGTTCGGTTAACGTGTTTTTAAAAGTGTTCAATTTAATTCTCAGTGTTTGTGACATGAGTTTGTGGTGTTGAATAAATAAATAAATTAAAAATCAACCTGGTGTCTTCATTTTCAACATGCAGCATGTTAGGCATGACGTAACGAGTCCAGATAGCTTCATTTAGCTCAGATAAATTTAAATATCTCCCACGCTAACATAAATACTGTTTATTATTGTTAAACTGTTAATATATAGCACATTTAGTATGTTATAGTGCAGCGTGACACGTGAAATGTCCGACTGCCTCGTTAACAGACAACTGGATCCAGGCAGCTGGCTCTCTTCCAACACAGATGCAGGTAAGGTGTAGAATAATTAAATATGAGAATCAAAATATATTCCATCAGCTATAGTTCAGAAAGTGGTGCGTGTGTCCACTGTCCAGTCCACCGCCATTGTTAAAATGCCGGCTGTCTGCGCGTGCGTGCTGCGTGCATGTGTTCAAACAAAAGCTCCACGGGAGATGTTTACATTATCAACGGGGGGTCAGCGAAAAACTTCCACCTTGAGAGCAGGGTCAGAAAAGTATCGGTGTCATCGAGGGGGGCCAGCAGCGTCGTGTAGGCGATAAGCAAAGTCGCAAAGAGAAAGTAGCGGTTACACTCAAAATACGCGCCGTGTAAACTGGCCCTAAGACAACTCTTCTTTCTTTGTAGGCTTAATGATACACGTTTCATGAAAAGAGATCCAACATAGTACAGTATACAGCCTAGGCTACTGTATTTCATAAATAACATACCATGTCATTTATACCATGTCATTTATCAAATATATATTTGAATAATTTTCTGTCCATATGCCGATTTGTAAAGATCACTCATTTGTTCAACATTTTTTAAAATGAAATAACTAATAAGAAGTGCTTAATCCATAGAACAAAGCCTAAAAATTAATAAATCAGTAGTCAGTTTCAATAATTATAAGTTTTCTTGTGTTGTTAGTGTATTTACTGATGGATTGTTCATTTCTGTGCGTTTTTTTAACTGTATTTTCTAAAAGGCTGGTATAGGAAATGGCGCCCCCTTTATTTCCGGAGTGCAATGGCGCTACTTCCATATATGTGTGATAATGTCCTGCGGACAGTAAACGCACCACAGTTGCTTCAATGCGATTGGTGGGTCTGAGCTGGCTTCCTGTTTAAAACGGGCCCAGTTCTCAGGCCACACACGTCATCCATGCTGGCTGTGTCACGCGCTAGCGTACTGTATTGGTCTCGTGACCACTGCCAAGCTTCCTGCTTCCCTCTCTGCTAGAGGTGGAGCTCGGTGGTGAGTAAAAGTGCCATTTTATCTCTCTGTTTTATACTTTTTAGATTTTAATGTCAAATATTTATTGTTTTAGTTCGTTGCTGTTTGTCCTTTGGCTTCTGTCGGCTATTTGTCCTGGGTGTTCGTCTACGGCTGTCCCGACTGGTGTTCTGCCTCCACCTGGGTCGCCCATCATCTGCTGACTGGTCCTGGGTTGAGTGTCCGCTGCCTGGACGGCGTGGGGCGGGCCGCGCTCACGCGTCCTGCGGGCTGAGTTGGGCCTAACGTCCAGCTCAACTAAACAGGCGTCGGCTGCCGAGTGGCGTCTCTTCCGGACGACAGACCCTACCAGGGTGGACTCTGAACTGTCCTCTGAACTGTTACCGAATCCCTCCAGGAGGTGACAGTACCGGTACTCCTGGTTTGGTGTAGGAAGTGTGCGTGTGCGTGTGTGTGTGTGTGTGTATATGTTTGTGTGTGATTTTCCTGTTTTAAATGGACTGCCATAATTGCACTTTTAAATGTTGATTTGAGTTGACTGCCTTTTTAATTTGTAAATATTTTAAATTTAGGATTTTAGCCTTTTTTTAACTGTAAATATTTTTAATTTAGGATTTTATATATTTAATTAAACTACTGTGCAATTTAACTGGTGTCAGTGTGTAAACTTGTCCCAAACCTCCTCTGCAAACGGGCCTGCGTGCTTTTAAAGGTAACTTTTAAGGTACAACCATTTTAACCAATTTTATTTATTTAAAATAGTATATTTAAACCTTTTAAACTTCAGTGCTCAATTTTAACCACACCCGACCCGGCTACATTTGGCGTTGCTAGAAGTCTTTTTGCAGTTGTGAGGAGGGACTCTTTTACTACTGTGTTTGTATTTTTGTATTTGTTTTTATGTGTATGTGTGTGATAATGACAAACAGCAGCGATTCACCTGTTTTTAAGCTTGTAATTTATTTTTTAATAGGGACCAGCGTGCCTCTACAGTGGTGCAGGTCCTGGGTACGGAATGGTATTCTCCGGATTCACGTGGGCCACTCCAACTAGACCAGCATGCCTCTACTGTGGCGCTGGTTACGGAGTGGCTCTCGGGGTTTGGAGTGCCATGTCCATTGTGTTTCGACCCTGGTGGCAAGCTGGGTCATCGACGGGACGTCGATTCAGTTTGCGGGGTGAATGTGATAATGTCCTGCGGACAGTAAACGCACCACAGTTGCTTCAATGCGATTGGTGGGTCTGAGCTGGCTTCCTGTTTAAAACGGGCCCAGTTCTCAGGCCAGACACACGTCATCCATGCTGGCTGTGTCACGCGCTAGCGTACTGTATTGGTCTCGTGACCACTGCCAAGCTTCCTGCTTCCCTCTCTGCTAGAGGTGGAGCTCGGTGGTGAGTAAAAGTGCCATTTTATCTCTCTGTTTTATACTTTTTAGATTTTAATGTCAAATATTTATTGTTTTAGTTCGTTGCTGTTTGTCCTTTGGCTTCTGTCGGCTATTTGTCCTGGGTGTTCGTCTACGGCTGTCCCGACTGGTGTTCTGCCTCCACCTGGGTCGCCCATCATCTGCTGACTGGTCCTGGGTTGAGTGTCCGCTGCCTGGACGGCGTGGGGCGGGCCGTGCTCACGCGTCCTGCGGGCTGAGTTGGGCCTAACGTCCAGCTCAACTAAACAGGCGTCGGCTGCCGAGTGGCGTCTCTTCCGGACGACAGACCCTACCAGGGTGGACTCTGAACTGTCCTCTGAACTGTTACCAAATCCCTCCAGGAGGTGACAGTACCGGTACTCCTGGTTTGGTGTAGGAAGTGTGCGTGTGTGTGTGTGTCTGTGTGTATATGTTTGTGTGTGATTTTCCTGTTTTAAATGGACTGCCATAATTGCACTTTTACATGTTGATTGGAGTTGACTGCCTTTTTAATTTGTAAATATTTTAAATTTAGGATTCTAGCCTTTTTAAACTGTACATATTTTAAATTTAGGATTCTAGCCTTTTTAAACTGTACATATTTTAAATTTAGGATTTTATATATTAAACTACTGTGCAATTTAACTGGTGTCAGTGTGTAAACTTGTCCCAAACCTCCTCTGCAAACGGGCCTGCGTGCTTTTAAAGGTAACTTTTTAGGTACAACCATTTTAACCAATTTTATTTATTTAAAATAGTATATTTAAACCTTTTAAACTTCAGTGCTCAATTTTAACCACACCCGACCCGGCTACATTTGGCGTTGCTTGAAGTCTTTTTGCAGTTGTGAGGAGGGACTCTTTTACTACTGTGTTCGTATTTTTGTATTTGTTTTTATGTGTATGCGTGTGATAAGGACAAACAGCAGCGGTTCACCTGTTTTTAAGCTTGTAATTTATTTTTTAATAGGGACCAGCGTGCCTCTACTGTGGTGCAGGTCCTGGGTACGGAATGGTATTCTCCGGATTCACGTGGGCCACTCCAACTAGACCAGCATGCCTCTACTGTGGCGCTGGTTACGGAGTGGCTCTCGGGGTTTGGAGTGCCATGTCCATTGTGTTTCGACCCTGGTGGCAAGCTGGGTCATCGACGGGACGTCGATTCAGTTTGCGGGGGTGAATGTGATAATGTCCTGCGGACAGTAAACGCACCACAGTTGCTTCAATGCGATTGGTGGGTCTGAGCTGGCTTCCTGTTTAAAACGGGCCCAGTTCTCAGGCCAGACACACGTCATCCATGCTGGCTGTGTCACGCGCTAGCGTACTGTATTGGTCTCGTGACCACTGCCAAGCTTCCTGCTTCCCTCTCTGCTAGAGGTGGAGCTCGGTGGTGAGTAAAAGTGCCATTTTATCTCTCTGTTTTATACTTTTTAGATTTTAATGTCAAATATTTATTGTTTTAGTTCGTTGCTGTTTGTCCTTTGGCTTCTGTCGGCTATTTGTCCTGGGTGTTCGTCTACGGCTGTCCCGACTGGTGTTCTGCCTCCACCTGGGTCGCCCATCATCTGCTGACTGGTCCTGGGTTGAGTGTCCGCTGCCTGGACGGCGTGGGGCGGGCCGCGCTCACGCGTCCTGCGGGCTGAGTTGGGCCTAACGTCCAGCTCAACTAAACAGGCGTCGGCTGCCGAGTGGCGTCTCTTCCGGACGACAGACCCTACCAGGGTGGACTCTGAACTGTCCTCTGAACTGTTACCGAATCCCTCCAGGAGGTGACAGTACCGGTACTCCTGGTTTGGTGTAGGAAGTGTGCGTGTGCGTGTGTGTGTGTGTGTGTGTGTATATGTTTGTGTGTGATTTTCCTGTTTTAAATGGACTGCCATAATTGCACTTTTAAATGTTGATTTGAGTTGACTGCCTTTTTAATTTGTAAATATTTTAAATTTAGGATTTTAGCCTTTTTTTAACTGTAAATATTTTTAATTTAGGATTTTATATATTTAAACTACTGTGCAATTTAACTGGTGTCAGTGTGTAAACTTGTCCCAAACCTCCTCTGCAAACGGGCCTGCGTGCTTTTAACGGTAACTTTTAAGGTACAACCATTTTAACTAGGGATGTGCCGATCGATCGGAAACCGATCAATCGTCACCGATAATCATTAAAGCGGATGTGATCGGCTTTTGCCTTCAATTACCGATCACAGAGCCTGTGATGCGAAGTTTGCTAACTGCAAAACGTGCGACGAAAAAGTACCTCGTGGAGGAAGTTCAACGAAGTCCTTCAACACAACAAACCTAATTCGTCATTAAAATGTTTTAATACGTTTTAATAACTTACCAAAAGCCGTCTGCCAGCGCCCCCATAACAGCAACACCTGTTAGCATGTAGCTCCACCGAGCAGCCCCACCGAGTCCGCTCCGCAGTTACGGGCAGTCCAGTTTAGCTGCGGCTTCAAAAAGGCTGTCGGCTTTGTTATTCCAAGTTAGCTGGGTGTCCCCCGATATCTTCTGCTTCCAGTCCGACATCGAGGCGAGCTCCAGGAACCTCTGATCGCACAAAGCCGGCTGTCTGCTGCAGGTCCGGTTTAGCATGTTAGCCTTAGCTCATACCATGAGCTGCAAATGGGGTATTTTAGTTTTTTATATGAAGTAATAGATGTGTTTTTTTTAAAAACATTAAAAAAACTTTTTTTTTTATTGAAAGTTAGTAAGGTAAACATTTTTCTTTGATAATGCAGTTGATAATTACTTTTATTTACTTTGTTCTCTGAAATAAATTAGTAAAAATATGTTTTTGTCTGAATTATGGTGATTTTATGGTTCTGAAAATAACATGAGTGCTGCTTCTGGCTACAAGATTCAGATCTTGTAGCCAGAAGCAGCACTCATAAATTACAGGTAAGCCATTTGATCGGTGATCGGTGATCGGTTTATGTGATCGGCTCACATATAGGCAATCGGTTTTTTGATCGGTATCGGTGATCGTCACACATAGGTGATCGGTATCGGTATCGGTTTCAAAAAACCTGATCGGCACATCCCTAATTTTAACCAATTTTATTTATTTAAAATAGTATATTTAAACCTTTTAAACTTCAGTGCTCAATTTTAACCACACCCGACCCGGCTACATATGGTATGGCTCGTCCCTCGGGCACGACCCCGCCCCTTACTGTTTGCTGCAGCGAGGGGTACTTGAGCGGAACTGCTGAAATGGGACGGTCTAGCCTAGGGGTGGGCGATACTGAGAATTTTGGAATCGATCCGATACCAAGTAAATACTGTGCTAGAATCGCATACTTCGATACCGATTCCGATACTTGGGGGCGCTGTTGAGCCGCACAAAATTGAACAGTGTGAGTAACAAAATATTTGCCCATCACCTCTTTTACAACACACAGTTGTTTAAATAAAAGTCACCAGTGCAAAATAACAAAAAAGCAGCAATGTTACAAAAACGGAACACTGTCAAAATCACAAAAACAGTGATAAGTGATAAACAAAAACAAAAAAAAGCGCGACAACAAAGCATCGATTCCACAGCGCTAGTATCGATTCGATACCAAGTACCACCTTGGTATCGATAGTATCGATACTAGAATCGATACGCCCACCCCTAGTCTAGCCTTCAGGTTTGCTGCCGGCCTTGAAGTGGGTGGGGCGTTCTCTTGAAGTGGGTGGGAAGTTCTTGTGTGCCGCTTGGTGTGTGTGGAAAGAGAAGGGACGCCGCTAAAATATATTAGTTAGCTGAATACATGTATATATATTAGTGTTTCTGAGTTTACTGTTTGTTAAGAACTGATTACAAATCAGCTTATAAGGGGCGATCTGTTAAAACCCAGAGTGGACCTACATGCAAGTTGTCCATTAGCTCAGTTGGTAAATCAACTTGCGATTGGTGCAGAGATACTTTTCTCGAAGCTGGTTCGAATCTCACTCGGTACGGTTAAAACTTATTTTACGTTTGTCTTTTATTGGATAAAAAAATGAGGACTGAGATTAAAAGGAAGGAGTTTGTGAAACTCCTTCTTTTTTTTTATCCAATAAAAGACAAACGTAAAATAAGTTTTAACCGTACCGAGTGAGATTCGAACCAGCTTCGAGAAAAGCATCTCTGCACCAATCGCAAGTTGATTTACCAACTGAGCTAATGGACAACTTGCGTTTCGGATTTCCACTCTGGCTTTTAAAAGATTGCCCCTCAGAAAATCCTTGCTACGCACGTGTAAAATAATCTGATTTGTAATCAGTTCTTCAAAAACAGTAAACTCAGAAACACTAATATATATTCAGCTCACACATTTTTTTTTTCTCGTTTCTGTAGTTAAATTTTAATGAGATATATTCGAGCTGAGGTTGTTTGAGATGACTAAATAAAGGTTGAATGAATATTCGCGCTGAGGTTGTTGTTAAAACGAGCTGATGACAACATGCAGCACGCAGAAAGTCCCCCCCCCCCTTCTTCTTCTTCTTCTTCCGTGAGGTTTAACGGCAGCTTACAACGTGAGGTTTAACGGCAGCTTACAACCTTCCGGTTTTTTTATT